>VXBP01003611.1:0-174506 GCA_013400115.1 Rhinopomastus cyanomelas | reverse complement strand
GGGATTGGACTAGATGATCTTTCGAGGTCCCTTCCAATCCCTAATGATTCTGTGATTCTATCTGAAAGTTTTGTCTCCCTTTGCAGCTCTGCACAGGACACCACTTTAGAGGCTGGATATCCTACATTGCTTCCTGAACCTTGACACCAAATTGTCCCTTTGGATGAGGACAGCTGGCTCACTGTTTTCTTTCAAATTACAGTAGACACCTGAAGCATGAGGCTATAGCTCAGAAGTTTAGGATATTGGGATAGAAACAGAAAGTCCTGAATTTATAGCTTTCTCTCTGCTTTTTGTATTGGGCGATCACTGGATGTAAACCAGTTTCTAATAACCATATGAGAAGACAGATTTACCACAGCCAGCTATCAAAGGTCCATTAGGACAATATTCCTTTCTGGCTTACTGGATAACCTTCACAGCAGTTCAGTTTCAGCAGGACTAATGAACAATTCCTCCACAGACTCAGAGTGTCCTTTGCTTTCTGTTGGTGCGTATCCTGCTCTCTTTTTAGGAAAGTCAGATTTGAAAAAGACACATGAATCTGATCTGCCTTCTGCTCTGCTGTAAGATAAAACCATTCTTCCTCCTTCCACCACTTTAAAGAGCGAGCAGCTGCCAGTTCACACCATGCTCCTGTGTTTCTGCCTTGGACATACTCTGAAACTTCTTACCAGATTCTAGGCATCCAAGAGGAGGGACTACTTGCTAGAGTCACTCCAAAGTCTGACATGGCTCCAAGCTGCTCTGTCTCCTCACAATAGAGATCTCAAACTCCAGGTAAACTAAAGGTAAAGCAGCTGGTTTGAGCAGGGTTCAGTTGCAGGTAGGGGATGAACAAGCACTCCCAGACCTCATTTGTAATTTTAGAGCATAAGAATGTGAAGGTTTAAGTATTTCTTGCCTATGTGTTTTCCTTGCTGCTACTACACAGACCTTTCTGTAACCTGTTTTTAAGATACGGATCCTGCCCAGGATTTTATAGTCAGTTTGACACTGTGTTCTGTACTTTCCAGCCTAATTTGGATAGTTCACATTTTAGGCCACACAACTAAGGCTGATAAAAATGTGAGGAAGAAAATACTTCCTTGAGGCGTTCTGGGATGTGCACAGAGTTTTACTTGTATTACAAAAACACTGGTGTCATCTCCAATGTTAAACAGAAGTCATGTTACATGCAGCATTGGTGTTAGTCATTGTTGTATCTGAAAATACTATGTTTGCCTCTTCCTGCTCTCCACAAACTTACATACTTATTAGAGAAAGTACTATTTTTCTGAGAGTTTAGAAGTCTGTTAATTAGCTCCCAGTAATATTGATTTTAAAATGGGTCCTTTGAGAAATTTAGCATCTAAGCTACTTAGCATTTATCTCCAGTAATCTGAGTAATGGTACAATATAGACTCTCTGGAATTTTCATTACTGAAACGAAGTGAAATTATCTTCACAATATACATTCAAGACATTAAGATGTAATTTAGGTAAGTATTAATAATTATTTTATTGGATCATTATGACTAAATAGGCAGAGTTGGGTCAACAGCATTAGTAATTAAGTGGGCCAAATGCGACACCATAGGTAATGTTTTCAATTGCCACCATATCTGTGTAACTAATTTGCACGTGACAATTGTGTTGGTTGTAATGAATCAGTGCTACAAGGAAGAGGGGATAAAAATAGCAGAAGTTCTTCCTACAAGGATCCTTGTCCCAGCTATGAGTTTTGTTTAATTATCACGACACTTTAATTAACTATTACTGTAGTGTGAAGGCTCTGTGACCATATCCTCATGTCACTAGTTGTTTCTGGAAGAGCTGAATATGTGAACCAGAGAGAGATTTTTCAAGTGGGTGTACTGAGTCTTGAGTTTGTGTGACTCCTTTATAAACTGACCCTACTTACATCACCTTCTATCTTTATGCATAATTTGCCAATTAGGGGTCTGAACTGCTGTCATCCCGCTGCTTCTATTGGTGATGCAAACTTCTTTAGTTAATATTTCAAGTTACGTCCTGATGAAATTACAGTAACATGGAAGACTTTATTACAGTTTTCTCTTTACTTTTGTGGCTGCTTTAATTGCTAAGAAAGCCATAAGTGCAAAGACCAGCAATAGAAGAAGGTAAGGATTGAGAGTGAGGATCCATGTCAGTAGTTTAAAGGCAAAGTAATTTGGGAAAAACATTATATGTTACTTTGCAGTGTGCTTGGTCATTTCTTCCTAACATGTTTTATAATCAGTCTTTCCCCCAAGGTTTGATTTCATGCTTCTACAGGAGAGTTTTCTAACACAGCCTTGTCAGGTTTGTAGGTGGAATAATTTCTGCAGTATTTCCAGCAATCTGATAAATCTATCTGACCTGAAAGTACAAGCTAGACATTTCATTCAGTAATCATTCTTACAGATCTTGTTTTCACCTGGACAGCGGCAGTGCTAGTGAGAGGCAACCTTGTCACTCACGCTGAAGCTTGCTGAATTCTGGTCATTTGCCAGTTTGCGTTTGCATATAAACATGTGACACAGGGACTGCAGTTTTTACACTAATAAGAGGCAGTACTTATTGTTGAAAGCTACGTTCCTGTAAGCATTAGGAAATATACTCTTTTACCTTCTGTAAGTGCTGTGGTGAAAATTTGTGAACCTTCTGACACTTGATTTAAAGAGTGAAAATGTAATAGTTATAGTTATTCAGTGTGTCCTTAGCCACATTGTAAAATGTGTTCCCAGCCAGAGTACAGTCTGGATGTCAACTAATTCAAGGGGATGCAGTTTGGAAGGATATTAAGATTAGGTGGGTGAGAAGCAAAGCAGTTCAGACTGAGGAGGACTGTTGCAAGTGAGCTATTGAGAATGTGTTTCATAACAGCCCTTGTTCCCATTGGTACCAGATGCCTGCTGCTTCTTTTCCAATTATGCATTTGGGGTGGAAGGGATAAGAAACAATAGAGCTGTTCATCTCAGTTTTCTCTCTCTGACATCAGTCTCCCATCATGCATAATGGAACAACATTCCCATCTGCTCCTGCCCTGATCCCACCTCTCTTGTCTGAGTGGCAGGAAAGATGGTACTGTCAGATACTCCAACGAAGGGTAGCGCTTCTCATGTTGTCTATTATCCTCTCTGTGTCAGGTCATATTTCAAGCAGCCGCGTAAGCCCAAATCGGAGTCCTGTTGCCCCCGCTCCAATCAGATCTCCCCAGCTGTGAGTGAGGCAGGGTGAGACTCAGTATGATATGCATTGATAAATATATTGGCAAGGCACTTGGAACACCTGCCAGGCTTCTTCTGTGATATGCATAGACCCACGCGTTAGGTGCCACCTGTACTAGCTCTTCAGTCTCTGCTGGTCTCCTTAAGTACTCAAGTATGTGGATCTACAGGCCTGTCAGTTTGACATTGGTGACCAGGAAGTTTAGATGGAGCAGACCATCATGCAACACATACAGGCCTAGTCATCATAGGTGTATGAAAGGCAGGTCCTGCTTGACTAATCCAATCTCCTCCTATGACAAGATCACCTGCCTGGTGGATAAGGGAAAGGCTATAGATGTTATCCAGCTAAACACTGTTTCCCACAGCACTTTCCTGGAGAAACTGGTTGCTTATGGCTTGGATGAGCATGCTTTTCACTGGATAAAATCTGAATGGCTCTCAAAGCCCAAAGAGTGGTGGTGCACAATGTTAAATCTAGTTGGCACCAGTCAATAGTGCTCTCCCCCAGCATTCAGTATTAGGTTCTGTTCTCTTTGAGATTTTTATCAATGATCTAGGCAAGGGGATCAAGTACACTATCTGTAAGTCTGCAGACAACACCATGTTGGGCAAGAGTGTCCATGTACTTGAGGGTAGAAAGGCTCTACAGAGAGATCTAGACAGGCTGGGCCAGTTCAAGAAGGCCAAATGCCTCATGTCCTGCCCTTGGGTCATAGAAACACTATGTAGTGGTACAGCCTTTATGAAGAGTGTCTGGAAAACTGCCTGGAGGTATAGGACCTGGGCGCGTTGCTCAACAGACAGCCAAAAATGAGCCAGCAGTGTGCCCAAGTGACCAAGGCAGTCAACAGCCTTCTAGCTTGTAGCAGAAATAGTGTCCCCTTCAGGACTAGAGAAGTGATTGTCCCCCTGTACTGGTAAGGGGACACTGGTAAGGATGCTCCTCAAATGCTCTGTTTAGTTTTGGGTCTCACTAGAAGGATATTGAGATGCTGGAGCAGGCCCAAAGGAAGAGCAATGAAGCTGGTGAAGGATCTGGAGCACAAGTCTTATGAGCAGCTGCTGAGGGGAACTGGGGTTGGTTAGCCTGGAGAAAAGAAAGGTAAAGGGAGATCTTATGGCTCTCTGCAACTGCCTGAAAGGAGGTTGTAGAAAGTGGGTGTCAGTCTCTTCTCCCATGTAACAAGCAATAGGATGAGAGGGAATGACCTCCAGCTGCACCAGGAATATTTATTCACCAGAAGTGTTGTCAAACACTGGAACAGACTGCCCAGAGAAGTGACAGAGTCACCTGCCCTGGAGGTATTTAAGGGCATGTAGATGTGGTGCTGAGGGACATGATTTAGCAGTGATTTGGTGATGCTATGTTAACAGCTGGACTTGATGACATTAAAAGTCTCTTCCACCTTAACATTTCCGTGATTCTATGTTGATGGTGCAGGAGATTACTACGTAGGTGGCTGGAAGAGGGCAATGGAGAGCATCAAGCACTCCCTACTCAATGAGAGTTATGCAAGCACCAGAACTGTACTTCCTACAAAAGTCATATTTCCCTTACCCACACCAACCCTGTACTTGGGCAAACCAATTTCTAATACACCAGAACCTTGAAAAAATATCAAAAGCTTTTGCCACCTCCAGTACCGTTTGGTATCTGTGGCCGAAAGTTGTCTCAGTAATGGCTGCACAGCAAATGGTTCAACTCAGACTTGTGAGTAGCAGCTCTTACACAGGTGTAGGCACCAGGTTTGTTACTTTTCCTCCTCTAGCTGTCATAGCTGAGCACAGGGAAAGGTGGTTCAGTTGGCATTGCAAGCCTGCAGCCAGAACTCTCCCAAACCTGTATTTCTTACATAACAATCTTTTCTTTTGTAAAGGAGAAAGAAAGGCTTACATGCAAAATTAATTTGTTCTTGCTCTTTTTTTCAGTCAGTTTTTATTCGGGTTATATAAAGTGATGCATATGTATTTTCTTCCCCATTGAGTTGATCTCCCAGAACTTGGCAATGAAAATCTATGAAATCTCTCTCCAGTCTTTCTCAGGTTTTTAAACTGTGATCCAAGGGGAAGTACGATAATATGAGAATATAGGGGTGGTTTGCTCCCCACAACCCATGTCTGCAAACTTTGGTGGCTGAGTTTTCAGATAAAGTCTAGTTCTATTTGTGCCACCTGATAAAGATTCTGTACCATTTTACTTAGGTGATAGAAATAGACATGGGAATTTTTCATCGTAGGTCTCTAGCACAGAAAATATGTGACAAGAGATTTAAAAAATGGGTACAGAAAGAGGACGATAACAAACATACAGTCGTGCCTGTAATCCTAGAATGCTCTTAGAATCACTGTATTTTATCGTCTTCAGGGACAGACCTTCAATTTGATTTTGTTCCTGCAAGGTGTAAAATGCTTATTGGTCTTTCTTTACAAATCTTAAAAATTGTTCTCTTTTGATGGTAAATCAAGTTGTCTACAAGTTTATGAATCTTCTGATTTGATTGTATTTTAGACATTCTTTGAGCTGTTTAATGCATTCAAATTAGGCAATTTTTAATAAAGCTAATTTTTTGCTATAAATCTGACATATTTCAGACTAAATTGTTTTCTAAAGGTTCCATATACATGTATGTGTACTTATATGTGTTTGGAATCTGGTATAAACATCTAATCCAGCATTTTGGGGAAAGACTATTAGTGTAACGTAGAGAGTGCCAGGGGTGATTTTGTGAGGAACAACTCAAATAAATGCTAGTAAAATCTTTATCTCATAGCGCACCATTATGTATTTTGTTCTGAACTTATTTATAAGAACTATCTCAGATTTTGGCAGAATTTCTGGAGTTTTTTAACTATGTTGTTTTTTCATATGCCTCCAGTCTCCCACATGCAGAGTCGTTTTTCCTTCCTTCCTTCATGAGCCCAACTGTTCTGTGAAACTCCTGCCTTCTTACTCAGGAGATTGGCTTCCTGTATGTGCTCAGAGGGAAAAAGATTATATTCCTGAGAATTATGCAGAACCACAAGTCCCCTTGGGTGGGGGAGTCAGCTACACTTTTTCCTAACTAGAACTTGGAATCATAGAACTTAGAATCGTTTAGGTTGGAAAAGATCCTTAAGATGATTGAGTCCAACCATTAACCCAACTGTACCAGGCCCACCACTACACCATGCCCCTAAGCGCCATATCTACATGACTTCTGAAAACATCAACCCCCTGTCCTGGGCAGCCTGTTCCAATGCCTGATGACCCTTTCAGTGAACACATTTTTTACTAATGTTTAGCCTAAACTTCCTCTGGCACAACTTGAGACCTTGTCCTATCTACCACTCATTACCTGTGGAAAGAGACCAACAGCCACTTCTCTACAATCTTCTTTCGGGCAGTTGCAGACAGCATTAAGGTCTCCTCTCAGTCCCCTCTTCAGAGAGAC
The DNA here is from genome assembly GCA_013400115.1 of Rhinopomastus cyanomelas. Taxonomy (NCBI): domain Eukaryota; kingdom Metazoa; phylum Chordata; class Aves; order Bucerotiformes; family Rhinopomastidae; genus Rhinopomastus; species Rhinopomastus cyanomelas. The sequence goes on along the minus strand of VXBP01003611.1, from coordinate 167,860 downwards.
CAGGGCCAAGTACTGGGGGACAATCACTTCCTTCTCTTGCTGGCTACACTATTTCTGAAGCAAGCCAGGGTGCCATGGTTCTTCTTGGCCACCTGAGCACACTGCTAGCTCATATTTAACTGATAACCAATCAGTCCCCTAGGTCTCCTTTTGTCGAGCAGCATTCCAGCCCCATTCCCCTGGGCCCATAGAGTTGCAATAGGTTGTTGTGACCCAAGTGAAAACCTGGCACTTGGTCTTGTTGAAGCTCATACAATTGGCCTTGATATCTAGATCCAGCCTTTCTAGGTCTCTCTGTAGACCCTCTCTACTCTCAAACAGATCAACACACCCACTTCAGAAGCAGAATCTTTCAAATTCCTAAGATTATCTCTCATGCATTCACAAGACTGGATTTCAACTGCGTAAGCTGAAGTGAATGAGATCTGAATCTGTCCTAGCATAAGCAATTTTGCTATGTTCTCATTGCTTTAATTCCAAGAAGTTTTGCTTCCAACTAAGTTTTCATGTAGAGTTACGAAACAGTAATATCACAAAGCCTCTTATGTTTCCATTACATAATAAAAGTATAATAACCCCAGTAGAGATTGCTGTCCCATATTTCCTGTTGTAAGAACCTGTTTTGTATATAAGCATATCAAAGGTAAATTTTTGGACTCCAAGTTTCCAAGTGTCTACTAGAATAATTTATTTTCAGTGAATTTTTCAGCTAATACAGCTCAGCTATTTTTAAGTCTGAAGTAATGTGAAAAAACTCTCTTGCATTCCTATTAATTATTTACCATTATAGATATGTGAAGCTAATTGAGGTTAAATTTGGCCTAGCTTATAATAAATGTGTGCATGGCAGCTAAGAGTAGGGAGATAATTTCTCCTCTTGTCTCTGAGCTGCTGCAGAAGGAAGTTAGGTGTCCTTCAGTCTGAATGTGGGAGCTTGTAGAAGGAGACCACATGATGGCAAGAAGAGTAATCAGGTACAAAGGAGAACCAGAAACTGAGAGTAAGGGGAAAATGGGAGCAGACACCAAGGAAACAGGAATACAGAACTCTTTCTTTCTCCTCAGGTATGTTTGTGCAAAGCAGATAGCAGCTTCCTACGACTATCAGTTTACTCTTCCCTGTTAAGTAATGGTGGATTGTGATGAGTATCTCAAGTTCCCTGTTTGGGCTTGTGGAAAGAGTTAAAGCTGATGTAGCTTCGTGGCAGGAGAGAATCAAGTCTGTTTTATAGGAGAGATGTCTACTACTGTTGACACTGGTGGTAACACAGCTAAAAACTTCAAAACCTGAGCGCATTGAAAGGGCAGATGTTTTTGCATCTTAAAATGGGGACAAAGAGGCAATTTGAATTTCAGGTTTTCCTGAGGTTTAAAAATATTAGATTTTGTAACTTTGATATGCTTTAAAAACTATACAATACCAACTCAAAGGAAAAAATACATGAGCTAATATGTAAGGAAAAAACCAATGGTAAAGAATTCATAAGATACTGCTTCCTCTGCTATGTAGTGTGCACAAACAGACAGGAACTTTCCATGCCTAAGTATTGTCTGAATTACTGTGTGTTAAACATTGCAATATTTGGAGCTGGATGCCAAGGCTACTGATACCAGTAAACAGTGTGTAGTAGTTCAGTGATGAGTACAGCATTATTGAGCATAAGCATCATGTAGTGATGAAAGGTGAAATCTCAAAAACAGTGAAATGGTGTGAAAGCAATAGCTGTAATCAAAATAACTGTGTTCATTAAAATGAATGAAAATGTATAGCCTTTGCTTGGGACTGGATCCTCAGTTGGCTCAGTTTCCATAAGCCCAAACTAGCTGTTCCTAGTAGCTAGAGAATGCAGCCCAAAACTGAAGGGGTTTTTCCCCCACAGTTCTTGCTGTTAAGTTTAGCCTGCTTTAGATTAAAAGGAAGGAAGGGGAAATGATTTTTTTTTAATGTGTTTACCAGGGAGATGTAGGGGGTATTAACCCCTCCTCATCAGTATCTCTGTTTGCACAGGCTGTGCTGCATGCACGTTCACACCACGTGATCTGCTTGAGCTGGCATGACTGCACAGCAGCTCCCTTCTGCCGCTGTTCTGAATGCTGCACACAAATTCTTTCGGGATGTGATTTACAGGCATGTAGTCTTAAATCATACCATTTAGTGTGAAATTTAATTTAAAATATAGTAGCTTTACAAAGTTTCCGTGATTGGCTTAGAGAGACATTCCCTAGATTTTGCACGATACTTTGCAGAGTAGAGCTTTTGAGTCCTGAACAGTATGTCTGTACACTAACCCTAACTCTGTCTATCTGAAAAGAGCGATGATTTAGAAGCTGATCGGGGGAAATATAGTCTTCAAATGCTGGACTTACCTGTGAACCTGGTGTCAGACTCACTCAGGAGTCGTATTATCCTGTTTGTGTAACAATAGATCCTCTCCTGCTGCTAGCAACTCCTAAGAGTAAAGACTGAATTGTGGATGGTTATTTTATGAACTTTTGTGGGCAATTACTTCGTGTATTATTTGAACAGATGGTCTTTTCCAGCTATTTGCATGATAGGAATTATTTGACCTGCCCGCAAGCAGGGAGATGCCAGCAGTGGAAAGGCAAAGTTGGGATTGCACCAGTACAAATACAGGTGGATGGGGGGCTGTATGGGTTTGTCAGTACCTGTCCCTTTCCTCACCATTTCACCAGCAAGGAACTCAAAAATCCTATTGTCATCCACAATGCTCATCTTATTCTGTATTAAGTGTTTTGCAGTCTGGAGAGAAATGAACATCACATATAGCTGGGTGAAGCAGAAAAATAAAGAGTGTCTGAACATTTCTGTAGCCATGTCCTTGAGTCCAGTGAAATGAAGCAAGGTTCACATCTGGTATTTGGCTTGAGTGAGAGCTACAGTTTCTCTATCAGCAGTGCTGCCAGCAGTATCGGAATTGTCCATGGGTTCAAGCGCCTTCCACCATATTTCATCATCATGAAAATTAATGTGATCATCAGTAATTTATGATTCTTGTCAGATGCTTTAAGCTAAGCAAAGTGTTCTTTTTTAAATCAAACAGAAGGACTTGTTTCAGGCTATTGAAGGCATCTGTTAATGTTTGGGGGTTTTTTTCAGTTGGTTTATTTTTCCTTTTTTAGGGAAGCAACGTGATGGAGGACCAGGATCTCCTAGAAATAGGAATCCTTAACTCTGGACACAGGCAGAGAATACTCCAAGCAATCCAGCTTCTCCCAAAGGTATATTCAAGCAAGGGAACTAACACAGCTTTCTTGTTATTGAAAATACATTTTTGAATGGAGATAAACACAACTTTCTACTACTTTTGTAGACATATGTTTTGCATATACACATGTGGCATGAAGTCAAGTCATTGCACTGGACTCACTTTTTACAGATGTAATTGGCTTACAAAGCAAAGGAGAGCAAATTGGAAGTGATGGGTGCTTGGATCTTATCTTAAATATATGTGTCTTTTCAATCTGTTTATAAAATGTCATTGCATGCCTGTCAATAAGTGTCAACAAATCCTAAATGCTTGTTTTTACATAGAGGTTGGCCTGGAAATACTTTACCCCTTATATAAATGCCCTTAAAAACCACAGATGAAACACTATTTTCCTAATACCTGTCTTTCCTGTAAAATGTGGAGACTTGCTGTAGACTTCATATTTGCTTTGCTGCTGTGTACATGAATTTTACTTTTCAACTGTGGACATAATAACTTGCAATCATTTCCCCAATCATTTTTGGTGCTAGCTGATTTAAACTATGGATTTTCAAATCAGCGGTAGAACAGGATTGTACTTATATTTCACATACCAGAATATATCAGTGGAGGCTTCTACTAACATTCCAAACAAGAAAGACAGTGGGCCTAGCATGGAAACTTGCCATTTGATTTTGGAAAGCTGTGTAAGGAGAATAAATGAAGAGAAGCAGACACTGATAAAGCTCAAAAGGCTGCCGCATGCAATGTAGATATTTAGGGTAAGATATTAGGACAAGAGGAAAACCTAGTGTAAGGTTCATAGTGTGTTCTGGAAGCAGCACATAATAATTGAGCAGTGTGGAATAATTGAGGTACACAGAGATTAGTCTGCTTGCAGTTTGGTAATATTGAAGAATGAGAGCAGTTATGAAAGGACTTGTCAGTCTAGAGCATGAGACTGACACTTCTAGAAGAGGCTATATGATGCATCAGAACGGATGGATCACATGTAAAAGAGAACAAGGGTTTCTTTTGTACGGGAAAAATATCACAATCACAGACTAGTAAGAGTTGGTGATCTCTTGATGATCATCTGATGATCATCTAGTCCAGTCTCTCCCACAAAAAGCAGGATCACCTAGGGCAGGTCACACAGAAAAGCATCCAGGCAGATTTTGAAAGTCTCCGAAGAAGGAAACTTCACAACCTCTCTGAGCAGCCTGTTCCAGTTCCATCAAACTCACAGTAAATATGTTGTTCCTGATGTTGAGGTGGAACAAGCCAGGCAATGCTATATGTTTGGAGATGTGTGGCTTGAAAGCTGCCCAGCACAAAAGGACTGGGAGATGCTGGTAGCCAGCTGGCTTAATATGAGCCAGCAGTGTGTCCAGGTGCCCAAGAAGGCCAACAGGATCCTGGCTTGTATCAGGAATTGCGCGGTCAGCAGGAGAAGGGAAATTATTGTGCCCTTGTACTCAGCCTTTGTGAGGCCTCACCTCGAGTACTGTGTTCAGTTCTGGGCCCCTCATTATAGGAAAGACATTTTGATGCTGGAATATGTTCAGAGGAGAGCTACCAAGCTTGTGAGGGGTTTGGAGAACAAGTTGTATGAGGAGAGGCTGAGGGAGGACCTCATTGCCCTCTACAACTACCTGAAAGGAGGCTGTAGACAGGTGGGTGCTGGGGAAGTGGTCAGAAGTTGAGGCAGGGGAGGTTTGCACTGGATATTAGGAAGAAATTCTTTACAGAAAAAGTGGTGAGGCACTGGAACAGCCTTCCCAGGGAGGTGGTGAGTCACCATCTCTGGAGGTATTTCAGAAATGTATAGACATGGTGCTTGACAACCTGCTATAGTGGCAGGCATGGAGGGGCTTAGTTTGTGTTAGTCAAACACTCAGCTATTTAGGTACCCAGGGTTCAGTGATTTAGTGGTTTGGGTTTTTTGGGACGTATGGGTTTGTTGTTTGGTTGGGTTTTTTTTCTTTTCTTTATGTTTGTTGTTGCTGTTGTTATTGTAGGGTATGGTTGGACTCAGTGATCTCTAGGAGGTCCTGTCCAACAATGGTTATTCTGTGATTCTTTGAACCTCCTGTGCTCTGACTTGTACTCATTGCTCCTCAGCCTATCACATGGCAGCAATCATAGAATCATAGAGTCATTACGGATTGGAAGGGACCTCAAAAGATCATCTAGTCCAATCCCTCTGCAACAGAAGGATCACCTAGACCAAGTCACACAGGAACTTATCCAGTCGGGTCTTGAATATCTCCAGTGAAGGAGACTCCACAACCACCCTGGGCAGCCTGTTCCAGTGCTCCGTCACCCTCACTGGGAAGAAGTTCCTTCTCAGGTTAATATGGAACCTTCTTGTGTTCCAGCTTACAACCACTGCCCCTTGTCCTATCACTACATGACACTGAGAATAGCCCAGCTCCACCTCCTTCTTCTTGACACTCACTCTTCAGATATTTACAGACATTTATAAGATTCCCTCTTAGCCTTCTCTCCAGATTAATAGTTTCAGTTGTCTCAGCCTTTCCTCGCAGGAGAGGTGTTCAAGTCGCTTAATCATCCTTATAGCCCTCTGTCAGTCTCTCCAACAGTTTGCTGTCTCTTTTGAACTGGGAAGCCCAGAACTGGACAGAGTACTGTAGGTGTGGTTGCGCCAGGGCAAAGTAGAGGGAATTAAAAAAATCAGAGGTTATGAAATTTTTTTCTGTGTGGATGCGTTAGTCATATGTTGTTAATCATAATACAGGATGAGTCTGTGTATTGAAATACCAAAGATCATTAAAGATAATAATATTCAAAACACCATATCAGACAAGTGAGGCATGCAGGGTATATCAGTAGCATCTGATGAACAGCAATACATATTTAAAGTTTAATTATGAATCTATATGGGTTTTCATCAATGCTGCCATTCAAACAAAATATTTTAATCTTAATCCCAGCTTTTAGATGATGAAGGGTTTTTTCCATCATTCATACCTCTTAGACCAGCTTTCTTGTATTTTTTCAAAATTAATTAATTCATTGTTAATATTTTATTTTCCTATAGAATCATAGAAAATATGTCATCATTTTAGCTCTATCTGGACTCAGCGACTGTTGTTTATGAAAACATTGTTAATTACAGAATCATAGAATGGTTTGGGTTGAAGCAACCATTATGTAATTCCAACTCTCCCTACCATGGACAGCAATACCACCCACTAGACCAGGTTGTTCACCAACCTATTCTTAGACATATCTGGTGGTGGAGCATCCACAGCTTCCCTGGGCAACCTATTACAGTGCCTTACCACCCTCCTGGTGAAGAACTTCTTCCTAATTTCTAGTTTAAATCTCCTGTCTTTCAGCTTTAAGCATTACCCCTTATCATATCACACAAAAAGTCCCAGCTTTTCTTTAGATATTGAAAAGCCACGGAGGTCTCCCCAGAGCCTTCTCTGTTCCAGGCTAACCAACTCCAAGTCTTTCAGCCTGTTCTCATAGGAAAGGTATTCCAGACCACTAATCATCTTCATGGTTCTCCTCTGGACCTGCTCTAAGAGGTCTATGTTCTTTTTGTGATGAAGACCCTAGAGCTGAATGGAATATTCCAGATTGGGTCTTATAAAAGCAGAGGGGAAGAATCAGCTTCCTCGACCGGCTAGTCACAATTCTTTTGATGCAGCTCAGGATAATGAGGCCTGCCCTTGGAATGTGTATTAATGCTGGTACCAGATTCTGTCATAAAACTCCAACTGAGGTCTTTTTAAAAAGTAGTTATGTGAGAAAAGAGGACAGGATCGAGATTTAGAGATATGCTTGAAACCAGTTGAGAACAAGGTTATGCAGTTGCTTGGAAGAATGATCATCTGAACCAAGTATAATTAAGTAAGGCAGAACAGCTTGAAGCATGTGATGAATAGCAGTGAAGTAGTCTTTATCATCCTCCCTGTTGAGCTAGAACAAACAGTCTTTAAAGCCACATTTTTAATGTATCTGATGGAAGACTGTTACACGGAAACAAAGGCAGTCAAAAGCTGAAACTGTGCTTCACATTTCTTCACTTAAATTCCTCAGCAGTGCAAAAGAACTTACACAGTAAAAATACCTCATTTTCTGTTGAAAACTTGTTGCAGTGTGTAATTTCCTGTTGAAAAAGTTACGGTGCTCAGAAATTGGGGCCATGGCAAGTTTTATCTAATGTGACCCACCCTTGCTTGATAAAGATCTAAAAAATATTCCCACCCTGCAAGGAAACATGAAATGTTCTGTATATCCCTTTGGTTGTTTATCAGTTCAGCTCTGCCATCACACGTTCAACATAATGCCTACCATCTCAGTCACTGAAGATCTCAGACTGTAATTGGAGTCTCACTAATTTGAATCTCGTTAAGTAAAGATTCTTTTAGTTTGTTTGTTTTGAACATGTGCCTCTTTTGTGTCCTTCATTTGATTTAAAGCTTGATGACTGCTTATGTTTTAGTAATTAATAGATTGTTGATGATGGGGTTTTTTTTAGTTTTGCTATTAATGTTTCCTGTCTTGTGATGCTTCTTAATGCAGGTTTTGACATGGAAGTGAAGTGCTTTAAGGACTTCTATGTTTCTTAGACAACACTTCCTTAGAGCCATATACTCAGGCAGTATTGACTAAGCTTTCAGGGTAAAAATGAACAATAATTTTTTTAAAATATATTTTTAAAAGCTGTTTATATTATTCTCATCAGTATTCACCTCTGCAGACTGAAAATGCAACAGGCATTTAGTGGCTGAAAAGCAAGTCTTTTTTTACTTGTAATTGCTGGCTTCCTATAGAGTGATGAATTTCTGTGTTTCAAACACCAGTAGTCTGCCTAGGAACCACTTATTAGAGCTTGAAGTAGTATTACATAGGAAAAAAACAAACCCATGTATCTTTCTAAATATAGATTAGTTGTTGTAGTTTCTTATACACTGTTCAACCAGTACAGAAAGATGTGTTTACTAATATTTCTCAAAATATTTTTCCCTGATGATTTGGTATATGAGGAGGAAATGTCTTAAGAAGGTAAGTTGATATATTGTTAATAGATAGACAGCATTGAAATTTTTTTGTCAGATTTCTGCTTTTCAAAACACCCTTTATTTTTGTTGGATTAGAGTTAGTAGCCCGAATTCTCATCTGGCACTAACATAAATTAAGTTCTTCTACTTTCACATTAATATTAACTGGAGCACTTTATGGCTCATTATTATTAGATAAGGTTAAGACACTTCAGTAGAAATATCCTTTGTAAAGTCAGTTCTCGAAATGAAAATATTTTATACATGACATCAGTCTTAGAGCAAATGTCATAGAAGACCTGGATAATGCTTTTAAGAGTTCTTTGTGTGAAAAGAATGAACTCGATAGAAGTTTGGAGAAGGATTTTACGTGTTTTCTTAAAAGGGAGTTCAACATGTCAAGAGATAGAGACAATGTCTAGAAAGGTACCAGTCACAAATATAAGGACTTGAGAAAAAAAAATTAATTGCCTATGAAATTAGTAGTAGTCATGACAAAACATTTTAGCCACACTTAAGTGACACAGGAAACCCAAGGAACATTGTCAAGTTATTTAGGCATCCAAAACCTATGCACAGGTGACTTCCCTGTAGGTTCCTCAAAACTGCTTTGGAAAATAAGAATTACCCTAGCTTATCTGAGGCTTTAGATAAGAAAAAGGGTTGGTTTTGTGTGGGTTGGTCTGTATATGGATCCTTCTTCCAGTGCATAATGGGAGCACATTCTCTGATTTGACAGATGGAATAAAGATGTTAGCTGAAAGCAGCTTTCTTCTGGCTTCAGAGCTATTCTTGAAGTATACAGCTTGTTCCTTCCTGCACAGAGAGGCCTCAGCACAAAGCGAGTTTGGAAATCTTGTAGCAGCGGCACGCAGGCAGCCAGCCTCTTCCCTGGGTGCTCTTTGCAGAGCTAGACAAGAAGTAGGATAGGAGCAGGCTATGCTCCTTGTGAATAGTGTTAAACGAACTGTAAAACTGTGCTTCTAAAAAGTGCTGGATCCATAACTCGTATGTGAGATTCTTTTGTGCGAGCACAGTAAGTCTGGCTTTTAGGAAAACAGAAGTACTGTGCATGTGCCCATTAACCACGCTGCGTACGTAGCAGAGAAACACCACATCTTACGTTTGCTCTTGACACGCTGCTATCGGCTTAGGCATCGCAGAGTTTAGCAAGCTGATCTGATTCCTGCCGTATCTTTCTCTCCTGTTTAGCACAGCAACAAGTTAGGTCGTTCCAACTTCCATTTCTAAAAACAGCATCCAAACGAGGAGATGCTTCAAAATGGTATCATAATGTTCATGGTTCTTTCTGGCTGTGACTCCTTGGTTCTGGTCTGCTGTCAGTGAAGATGAAAAATAAGATTCAAAGGAAGTACTTTTAAGTCTGCTGTTTTACCTCCTTCTAATGCCTCTGGAAATTACTTTCCTGGTTTGCAACTTGAACACCTAGGAAGGGTCTACAAGAATGAGATACTAAGAGTGCCTATCAATGGAAGCAGTGTTTCTTCCTCAGGACTGCTTGTCCCTCCTTCTTCATCTGTCTCTAGCTGGTTCTACAGCTGTCCCACTAATCACTGAACAGAAGTGTAATTAGACACCTCTGGACTCCTCAAAGCAGTCGTGAGGTCAGCAACCTCCTGCTATCAGAAAGCTTTCCACTTCTGTATAGTACAGGTTGATGAACCTTCATTTCTTTGGGGCTCTTGATAGTAGCCTGTGGGATCTTCTGTGAAGCTGAAGAGATTGATGAGGATGAAAAAATAGCAATAGTAAAGACGAATGATCATTATAGAGGCAAAGAGAAATTCAGTAAGCAGAGTTCTGCACAAGACAACAGAGAGTGAGAGGCAAAATACCAGAAGGAAAGACAGGATATGAGTCATGAAGAGCTAAGGGCAGTTGACAGAAAATCCAGGTATACCTCCACCATTTGCTCTGTGTGTGGTTTCTCACATTGAAGGACTTGGTTGTGAGGTTGTCAACTCATGAGTCAGATCTTTGTCTCCATACTAGGAATGAAATGCTTTTGGTGCATGACTGGTGCTGGTCTTCTGGTTCACTTTGCTCCAAACAGTAGACTGGACAGTGCATACTCAGACCATTCTGCAAACCAAACCAATGTGAAGTAGTCAGTGTGTGCTTGTGTTCAGTTTTTGAAAGTGCACCTGTAAAGCTGAAGCGTCTGTGCACTGCAGCACCAACAAACACCCACAGGATAGTTTTTAGAAATTATACTCACAGAAAATGTGGAGTTAAATGCCACAGCTTCCACTTAGTCTGCAAATTCTCGATTTAGATCTTCCTATGATTACATTATATGAAATGGAAGCATCCTGAACTGTTGCATGCATCATCCTCAGAAGCACCAAATGAGAACTATTCTTCTCTTGTCCTAGACATTGTGTGTGATGAAGAGCTCCTAGGTCTCTGCAGCCTTCTGAACATGGTTCTATTTAAACTTTTCCAGAAAAAAAAGCATTTGCATGTGTTTTCTCTTGAATTCAAAGGACAGATTCCAACTGTAAAAATTATAGACAGGGTGCCTATTGCAATGCTGGAACCTTAGGTGGGAAACTCTGAACTCCCTTTGTGGTATTCAGGATTTGCCATTGGGGTGGGATCCTGAATCAGGCAGTGCTGTGAAGTGAACATGCCTGAATTGTCTTTTTATAGCAAGCTCCACAAGAAGGCAGAAGGCTTTTGATTAGTGGAAAGTCAAACATTAATAGAATGCAAGCTTGAATAGTCGACTTTTTTAGTATGTGACAAGCTGGAGAGAATAGAGAACTGAAAGGTTTCTATACAGCCCTTCCTCACCCACTGTGTGTTTGCAGTCAGGTCTCTGTTTACACTCAGGGTCTTTCTCAACTGCAGCAAATACAAAGCCTTGTCAGGTCCTAAGGGAGCTGTGCCCATCCCCTTGAAAGCTGCCTGTCTGCCCCTGACCACAGACTCCGTTTCTGCACAGGTACTGTAGGCACCAGTTCCAAGTGCTGTTCCCATGCCAGCCAAGCCCTGTGGTCTTCAGCAGCATCACTTAGCTGAGCCTTTCCTTTCACTGCTCCAATCAGGGAATTATTTCTTCTTTCAACAACATGAGTCCAACTGATTACATTTGTTAAGTACATAATGTGTAAGAGACAACTCACAAAGACAGGAAAAAAACCAGCCTGATAAGCCATCCCCAGTTACAATCAACCAGAATTACTCAGATTGGTAGTTGATCATTCCATACAGATGTTCCCAAAACTGCTGCTTAAAAGTCTCAGACAGGCCAGCTGTTTAAAAGAAAGCATGATGTGTTGGCTGCAGACCAACGCAAGGGTAAATTCACTGTAATCATATCCATCATTTAAAAAGCTGTGAAGGTAATCTCTTTCCCCTTACACAACAGACATAAAACTTGATTTAAATACAAACAGTGTTGACATCAACCAGATAGTGATACTACCTGTGGAGAAAATAGCATTAGTTTTCCATCTGTCTGAGAAGACTGGGAAAAAATTGTAATATCCCATGTTACTGAATTCACCCTGATGCTTGTGATGCATAAGTGATGACTTAGATGCTCCATTTGTGTTTATCTGGCTACCTTTAAGAGACAAAAACTCAGGTACCTTCCATCCTAATATAAAATACTATTTAGACAGAGCAGTGATGCCCCTGTAAAAGACTGCATTTCTCGATACGTTAGGATGCAACTTCACATTGCTAATTTGTTATGAGAAACGGCTCTTTTTGGCTTCTGCTTTCTGTTTGTTTCAAAGGAAGCAATACTAGTGATAGATCAATAGGACCAAGGAGAGACAGATCTCCTACGGTTTCTATCTTATTCTATGCTTTCTTTATATCATAATTTTGTAAACATGTCTTTTTCTCTAAATCCTATGGGCTTCCTTCGTAGATTTTTCCATGTTGTTCTTTAAAGATAACAACTGAATGAATGAGCAGTAGTGTCTGTGGAAGAACAATACTGCCTCTATTTATGAGCAGTCAATAGTTGAAAGGCTGTCATATCTTGAAGCTTAGAGATGTTATACTGCTCTGAGTTAAACAGTGTGCACATAGCTGCTGGGATGTTTGACACTACAGGTGCATGAGCTGTGGCTGGTGCTGAATGACTGAAATATTATACCTGCAAGTAAAGCCAGTAGATAGGAGGGCTTTTTTCCTTTCTAAAAATATCAGCCAGCAAATATTATCAGCAAGGAAGCCTACAGTGGAACGTCTTCCTTATGAGGAAAGGCTGAGGAAGCTGAGTCTCTTTAGCTTGGAAAAAAGGAGACTGATGGGTAACCTCATTAATGTTTATAAATATGCAAAGGGTGGGTGTCAGGAGGATGGAGCCAGGCTCTTCTCAATGTCATCTACTGATAGGACAATGGGCAAGGGGTATAAGCTGGAACATAGGAGGTACCACATCAATATCAGAAGGAACCTCTTCACAGTGATGGTGACAGAGCACTGGAATGGCCTGACCAGGACCATTTGAAACCCACCTGGATGTATTCCTGTGTGACTTGATCTAGATGATCCTGCTGTGGCAGGGGAGATTGGACTGGATGATCTTTCACGGTCCATTCCAATCCCTAATGTTCTGTGATTCTGTGAGGTCAATAAATTGTGAGACGAGTCAAAAGTCATGATGCAGTATAGAAGAAAGAATAGTCATAGAATCATTAGGGATTGGAAGAGACGTCGAAAAATCATCCAGTCCAATCCCCCCACCACAGCAGGATCACCTAGACCAAGTCACACAAGAACTCATCCAGGCAGGTCCTGGTTTAAGACTTTCCNAGGCTCTTCTCAATGTCATCTACTGATAGGACAATGGGCAAGGGGTATAAGCTGGAACATAGGAGGTACCACATCAATATCAGAAGGAACCTCTTCACAGTGATGGTGACAGAGCACTGGAATGGCCTGACCAGGACCATTTGAAACCCACCTGGATGTATTCCTGTGTGACTTGATCTAGATGATCCTGCTGTGGCAGGGGAGATTGGACTGGATGATCTTTCACGGTCCATTCCAATCCCTAATGTTCTGTGATTCTGTGAGGTCAATAAATTGTGAGACGAGTCAAAAGTCATGATGCAGTATAGAAGAAAGAATAGTCATAGAATCATTAGGGATTGGAAGAGACGTCGAAAAATCATCCAGTCCAATCCCCCCACCACAGCAGGATCACCTAGACCAAGTCACACAAGAACTCATCCAGGCAGGTCCTGGTTTAAGACTTTCCCAGCCTCACAGGTAGTTTTGGACAGGCAAACTGGTACAAATCCCAGCTCTGTGTTTGGTGTGCAGAATGTGACAGTATCCTCGTAAATACCCTGTACTGGGCGATGGCAGGGAGTCATCGATCACAACCACTAAGCACCCACTCACAGACATTTAGAAAGGACACCAGCTCCTCAGCACCAGCCACACTAGGCGCTTGAATTTCAGAAACAAAACCCAAGCGTTCCCAGATAAATTACTCTCCTAACAATATTTATAACTTAATCTTTAATCGAGTGCTTACCGCTGGACTCTAAAGGTTACAGTGGAAATTGCAGGAACTGAGCCAAGCTGCCTTTTACTGAGTTCTTCTGGCCAGAACTGAAGGGGTTTTCAGTAAACCACAGAAGCTGTTCTGAGCACACAACCTACTTTTTACCTTCCTCCTCGTACTCCAACAGGATTTTAAAATTCAGTTGCCCCTGTGTCATCTGATCCTCTGTTCCAAGGACTTTCATTTTTCAAAGAATTCAGCAAAGCAGCCGGATCCATCCTCAGGAAACCTCCAGAGTTAGGAAATCAGATTCACAGGAACATTAACACAGCAAATGCAGAAAAACATTCATTTGTCCCTTGTCTCAGCTGAGATTGTATCACAGAACCACAGAACACTAGGGGTTGGAAGAGACCTCGAAAGATCATCCAGTCCAATCCCCCTGCAGAGCAGTTAGAACAGTCCTACAGGATACTCTGCTAACGAGCAAGTAATTACCATTGCTCAGCCCACCTCACAGCAAGGGCTGTCTCCAAGCAGTGGTGAGCACTGGAATGGGCATGGGGTGGCCACCATGCAGTCAGCACAAAGAACTTCTGCTGGCCAGGGAGAATACAGATATAAACAGACTAGACACGGCAGCCCCCCCAACTATACCATTCCACATCACGCAAGAAGCTGCAGTGTTCCCTTTGCATCAACCCTGCACAAACAGAGAGGGGAAACTTCTCCTGTTCTGTGAAAAAGAGGACTTGCCCCTGAGTTCCAGAAGGACACAGATCTGCTGGAGAGTCCAGTGCAGAGCCACGGAGACAATGAAGGGAGAGGAGCATCTCCCTGCTGAGGAAAGACTGAGGGAGCTGTGTCTCTTCAGCTTGGAGAAAAGGAGATTGAGGGGTGACCCCATGAATGTTGATCAGTATGTGAAGGGTGGGTGTCAGGAGGATGGAGCCAGGCTCTGCTCAGTGTCATCTGCTGATAGGACAAAAGCTATGACCTATTAATAAGGATTGGGATAAGATGCAACTAAATGGAGTGTTCAAAAGTAAAGGGGCAGCACTTCCACACAGATATTTCATAGTGTGGGGTTGTTTTTTTTCTTTAAAAACTCCATAACATTTTATCTGAAAAGCAGATACTACTAATAACAATGTCATATCCAGATAGGCAATCTCTCTGTCAATAAGTATTTGAAAGGAGAACATTCAGCCAGCTATGAATGATGGTTAATAAACTAGTTGCTGTTACAAGAGAACAAAACTTTCCATACGATAGGGTGGATACTGACAGTTTATTACTTTTCATATATTAGGCACATTTTAGAAAGTCTGTTTTAGATAAGAGAATGGTTCTTGGATCATGACAAAACAAAACACTGCTTTTGTGCTGAAACTGCTGGCAAATATTCTACTTCTGAGATTAATTTTCTGCGATAGCAGCAGCAGAAGGGGGCTGTCCCCCAGGGCAGATGGACTTGAAGCTGATGGGGGGACAGTGGTGGAGGGACAGTGGTGCAGGGACAGTGGCAGTGACCATGAACAGCCACGTCCCAGGGCAAACCTACAGTATGGGAAAAGGTCAATTCAGGAAGGCAAGTCAGTGTGTGGGAATCAGCAGAGTGCATGGCCGGGCACATACCTACATACCTACCGCATAGCTCAGGTGAGTGTCAGGGATGTGGACCTGAGCATTCATGAAAGCTTCTGCAGAAGGAGAGGTGGCCCTGACTAGGCTTTTCACTGGTCTGTTTCACACGGATCTGATCCATGGCTATGCAGCTGCACCATCACCAGTAAAACAAGACAGGCAGATAAATCTCTGGGACAGGGAGAGAGAAAATACTTGCAGAAGCTACTGCTGACCAACAATACACTAGTGTATTTGCATGTAGGCTATTGAATGATCTAGTGAAAATTTTGTCTGTTGTCACCAAATTCAAAGAGGGATATTGTGGCTTAAAGTTCTAGTTGTTCTCTGCCTCTTGCTTATCAGATTGTTTACCTGTGTTTGCCTGCTTGCAGCCCTTTGCTGCACGCTGTGGGAGTGATATCTATTTGAACAACCCTTTTTATGGAAGTGTCCAATGAGAACTGAGAATTCAGAATCTTCCCGTGCTGTTTGCTTTTCATAGAGGCTGAGGCGTTACCATAATTATGGATCAGACTGCCTGAGTTGTCTCAATCTGCAGGTCAAAAAAACCCCAACACGTTAAAATCAGGATTTATTAAACAGAAAGATCACATAGTAATAAAAAAAAATAATTTGCATAACGTGAACTGTCTGGATATGTTGTAGACTGTTTTGAAGGTTCTTCATTTTCTTTGTTAAAGAAAGAAAACAAAAATACTTTACATCTTTCTACAGTCAAGTGTTGTTCTGTGGGCCCTGTGTAACAGGTTTTGGATTCTTGAGTTTATCGAGTCCTTCCTTTTCAAGTGTCAGTTGTTTAAACACACAGTTTTGAATCAGCTCTTGAAATCAGCTTCTGGAAGTCAGAACTCCCAGGGTCCTCCAATGTTGTGCAGTCTGCTGGGCAGACTATTGTCAGTCTGAGATTTGAAGCAAGTCTGAATGATGATGGAAGAATAACTCACTGTGCTTTTAACATCTAAGAATTTCCTTCCAAAGTAGGATGAATCTTAATTCCGACAAATGAAGTTGAACTCTCCCTTTCTAATATGACTTGTCTGTTACAGAAGTGACTCAAAAGGCTATGATCCCCATCATTAATTCTGTGGTTTCTCTTGTCTCTCTCTTTTATGCTTTGAGGTAATGATTCATTATGTCATTTAAATATTTCCGTTAAGGTTTTGTATCCACCATCTACAGCAAAAGACAGAGTAAACTGTCATGTCCATGATGCAGTGTGCCTGCATCACTCCTCTCTAATACTGCAGGGCACTAAGATCGAGACCATAACATGTTGGCTTTCTGCAATTGAACAGACAGATCAACAGATTACTGTGGATTTCAAATGCATTTTCCTCTGCTTTGAATTCAAAATGTATTTAAAATAACTGAGAAATAGTGATTCAGGGCAGCATTCACTCCTTTTTAAATTACTTTGTCAGTCCCTTCAAACGTAAGCTCAAATTGTTACGCTTTTGTCACACTGCTCTGGTTTCTCAAAAAGTAGGGATGTGCATAAACAGGCTGAAATGAGAGACTGGGTTTCACCGTACACAGCGTCACCCTCGCAGAGTTGGAAGATCCTATGTAAACACATGAGGTTTCTAAATCTCCAACACTTCTTAACTGTTTCCGAGTTCAGTGCATTATCAGGCTGTGGTACAGGCACTTCACAGAAACATGACATATTGTTAAAATAATATTTTTAAAAGACAAGGCTATTGCACACGTTTTTATTTCATTCTACTTTTACTTCTGCCAGTATTGCAAATTACTTTACAAATCCTCAGAACAGTATGGCACACCAGGCTGCACAGGTAGATGCTTTATATACATCCTTGGCTTTGATGGCTGTCTTGAAAACACTTGTGTCACTGAGAGGCAGTTGTGAAAGAAATCACATCTGTTGACTTCTTCATACTTAACAAAATACAGAAAACCAAGATGCCAGTTGTGTTTCTTAGTTTGTTAAGAAAACAAGATTTATGTGATTATGCTTTCTGTGCCCGTGTTGCTAGTGGTGTACAGGTGGTGTGCTTCTGTGCTCGTCATTCGGTCACTTCCATTCTGATAGTATCTGATTGGATTGTCTGATCTCAGGCAGCTTTACAGGCAGAGAACAATGTAAAATACATTACATTCCCAGGAGTTCCATTAAGAATATAACCAAAGACTTTTTAAACCTCCCCTGGAGGCAGAAAACTACAATGTGGTTCCAACCATTATAAAATATTAGATAACGTAGTAGGATTAGGAAGGTTATAACCAAGGCAATATGGTTTATTTGCAGTGTGATACCAAAACTTCCATTTGTCAATCTAATTTCTTACCCTTCTGTAATGGAAACCTGACATTGCTTGGTAGCAAGAATATTAATAGTGTTTCTCACTTTTTTGCCTTCATTCATATATGGATTCTCTGATGTCTAGTAAGAATTTAACTCAAGCCGCAATCTTGGTATGCTCTGGCTTAAAAGACAAATGCCCACAAGAAAAAGGTCCATTAAAAACTAATTGTTATTAGTGCTTTGGCTCACAAAATTGCTTCACATTGTACTAGTTGTTAAAAGAACATTGATCAGAGAATAAGATAACTCAGACCCAAATTTAAAAAAAATCTCATAACTGCTGTTCTGAAAGATGTTTAATGAATATCATCAATAATTCTTATGCATGCTTGTTTTTCAGATGAAGCAGATTGGACATGATGGCTACAATCCCAGCTCTGTGGCTGAATGGTTGGATTCCATTGAACTGGGTGACTATACCAAATCCTTTCTAATTAATGGCTATACATCGATGGATCTTGTGAAAAAAATCTGGGAGATTGAATTAATTAATGTAAGTTGACCAATTTGTAGCAGTAGTTCCTCCTAACTACATCATAGTACTTGTCTTTACATATCAAAGAGAAAGCCTAAAAGCAAATTGCACTACAAATACTGTCATCAAGTACTGTTAAGAATCGCTCCTTTCATGCCTGTACCTAGGTCGACTGTACCCATTGCATCTATTTGCTTTGCCTTTGTTTTTAGCATGGTATTCAATCAGCATGATTGTGTCTGCCTTCAGGATGCTGAATGACATTTAAAAATATATTTTGGTAATTTATAGCTACCAAGTGTAAGTCATTGCTTTTAAAGTGCCTAGCAACAGCACTTCTTGCAAAGATACTTGCAGTTTCCTTTTTCCACATGCTCTGGCTAAATTAAACATAAAATAATGAATCCTTAAATGTAGTCAGTAAGTTATGATAACGGAATGAAATATTTTATGTAATTATCACTTTTTTGCTTGAAACTTTATTTAACTGAGTCAGTTGAATTAGATGCCCACATACGGGCAACCATAAAATTGAATACAGACTGCACTGCAGAGTAAATTGGAATGACCTTAAGTTTGTGCTGTTATGGTGAACACACTGACAGTACAGATTTGCCAGTGGAACTTTCATGGAAGTTATTTGTCTGAAACTGAATTCTTTCCTTTTGTAAAAGATTAAGGGTTATAGCTGTGAATCTGCTCTGGCTTTTGGAATTAATCCTGTGATCAGTTTGTCTGAACTTAGAGACAAACCCTACATGGAGAAAAGCCATATTTCATCACCTCTTCACAGACAAAAAGGCTATGGACATGGTGCATCTCTGCCTGCAGTGCTTAACTCCCAGAACAGCTGAAAAGTGGTCAGCAACTGCAGGCAATCCAGCATAAGATAGAGCAGCTGATAATAGTTTTATACTAGCAAAGCGTGTCCCGGGCTGGAGAAATTAACATAAAGAATCCATATTAGCTGAATATTGCACATTAGAATTTCTGTTCCTGTTGTCATACTACAGTTAGTATTAACTAGCAAAAAAATGTAGATTAGGAGGAAGGACCAAACTCTGTCTTCCATGTTATGTCTGTTACATTCAATGTATGTTGTAGGTGTGTAACTGAAGTCAGGATACAACTAATGCTTTTGCCAGTGTCTGCTACTACAGTATTACTAACTGTGATTCTTTTCTCTATAAGTACCTGGAATTTTAGTAACAACCAGGGACCCTTCGCTCCAGAAGCTAATATAGATTAGCAACCATCACTGAGTTGGGGGGAAAAAAAAGTGGAAGACTGCTCGCGTTGTCTTCTGTAACTGCATTTTGCATCTGAAACGTTTTGCCACGATCAATCGTGACACAGATGACCCTTTAGCTCCCCCAAGTGGATCACCGAGGCCTCATTAAAGGCTCGTGGTCTGACTCCAAACTTGCGTAAACTGACTAAGAGGGAAGTATCTGCACTGCTGTTAACAGGAACACGCTTCTGTAAAATGAGTATAAAACAGACCAGCATAATCAGTGCACTTTAAAGCTTAACATCAGGTTGTTTTTGAAGGGCTGTGGTTCCTAGAAAAACACTCCCTTTTGTCATGAGTTGGAAGAAGCTGTTACAACAAGTATCTGTATAGATATAGGTATCTATAGAGAAGATATTTCTCCCACATGATATAGCATTGGATTGTGTTGTTCAAGAGCACAGCAAAGAAAATAGTTCCATATTCTCAGAATTTCTATTTTAGTCCAGTCGGTATGTATTTGATTCCCATCAATCAGTGGTACCTGTATCTGTAATGTTATAATGTTCACTAAGAAAACCTGTTTCATAGAAAAGTGTTTACTGTTATTTTTCTGTTTCAGTTGAGGGGAATCTTTCAGAAAAGGACAAGAAATTGGTTTGAAGCGTTGTGCAATCTGGCAGAACAAGATACTTATCTCTGACCAGCAAGCCTGCTGTCTGAAATCAATTTCAAAGGTCTCACTTCACATTCAGGCAGCAGCAAACAGGATCTTATTACACAACATTTTTCATAAAGAAATGCATAAAGGTCAAAGCCACTAACTCTGGAATAGGATTCCTGATATGAGTAGGTCAGAACCCAGATACTTGAAAAATAAGAGGAAAAACAGACTCAGCATCCTAAAAGGAATTTAGAGTACCTTTGGTTTGGTGGCCCTTGGTGCTTAAGTCGTAGATGGAGCAAGAAGTTACAAAGTTCCTTACACCAAATTTGCAATAACATCGTATGAAGGGGGGCAGATATTGCAAGTTTTCCTTTTTTCTTTGCAAAAAGAGACACCATGTTTGGTGCTTCTTTTCATTAAGCCGTTAGGAGATCATCCATGGCTTCTGGAAGGCCAGAAACAGACTTGAAGATGGATACAGTATCTTCTATTGGGAAAACTTGCCCAGTTGGAAGGACGGAAGAGAGAAGGGGACATTTAATTTTTCACAACCTGTTCTTTATATCTTAAAAATTTCAAATTCTTTATGATCTTCTTTCTATGCTTTTTGTGACATCAGCTCACATAGATGTGGGTGAAGTCCAAAAAGTTTTAGATTTTTTTTCCAAAATCTGAAGTAGGAATAAGGTCATATTTTATCATACTGCATCTTAATATGCTGTTGGGAGTTTTACCTATCACATGCCTCTGAACTTCCGTGTGTGATGCTGACCAAGATATTTTTCATCTACTTAAGGGCATAAAATCTATTCAATTAAGTTATTAAAGCAAACAGAACTTTTTTTTTAAAAAAAAAAAAACACAATGAAAGCATTTTCTAAAAGTCCCTCTGGATCTGAGTGAGGCTACCGTCCATAAATTCCTTTTACGAAGTATGAAAGAAAGTATTATCCAGAGGATGAATCAGGGTCATTATATTTTGGTTAAGTATCTGGATTGCTTCCTAGGGGAGTTTTTCTCCCTACTGACATACAGAGATGCTAAGAAGATTAGCTTTAGTACAAGTGTTGATCTGCTTCTCTACAGAGGGATCTGGACAGGCTGGATCAATGGGCCAAGACCAGTGGTATGAGATTTAACACGGCCAAGTGCCGGGTCCTGAACTTGTGCTACAACAAGCTCATGTAATGCTACAGGTTTGAGGAACTGTGTCTGAAGAGATGCCCAGTGGAAAAGGACCTGAGGTTGTTGGTCAACAGCTGGCTGAATATGAGCCAGTGTTCCAGGATGGCTAAGGCGGCAAAAAGCATACTGGCTTGTACTAGAGACAGTCCAGCAGCAGTAGGGAAGTTGTTGTCCTGCTGTGCTCAGCTCTGATGAGGCTGCACCTGAATACTGGGTTCAGATGTGCAGCTCTCACTACAAGAAGGACATTAAGGTGTTGGACTGTGTCCAAAAAGGGCAACAAAGCTGGTGAAGGGCACAGAGGGGAAGTCTAGTGAGGAGCAGCTGTGGAAACTGGGGTTGTTTAGCCTGGAGAAAAGCAAGCTGAGGCTCCCTACTACTACCTGAAGGGAGGTTGTGAGGTAGGTGTTGGTCTCTTTTTACAAGTAAAAAAGCAACAGGACAAAAGGAAATTACCTCAAGTTGAACAAGGGGAGGTTTAGACTGGAAAAAGTGTTTCACCTAAATGGGTTCTGAAGTACTGGAACAGGCTGTCCAGGGACATAGTTGAGTCACCAGCCCTGGAGGTATTTAAAGGACGTGTACATGTGGCATTTAGGAACATGGTTTAGTGGGATTTGGCAGTGTTAGTTTAGGTTGGACTCGATGATCTTAAAGGTATTTTCCAACCTAAATGATTCTGTGATTCTACTATTAAAATTAACCTTTGTATGTTGCCCCTTTCTCCCATAGGACACTGAAATGATCAAGCTTTGAATTTTCTCAGCTTTTTAAAAGGAATGGTTCCAAATGCTATTTCAAATACTGTTTTAACACCCTTAGAATTTACCATCCAGGCAAGCATATTACAAAAAAATGCAGGGAGAATGCCAAGCATATGAGAGAGGGAGAAGCTTTGAGACAGACATGGTAAAGACCATCTTCCTCCAGCTTCTCCAGTCCTCCAGCTATCTCAGTGTCATTAAGAAAAAAATGTAATATGTGCCTTCCTCCAATTTATTGTGAGTGGTTCCAGCAAGGTGATGTCTGCTCTGACTTATCTTCAATGATATATAGTGTGTGTGTGTGTGTTCCTTCAAGCACAGTCCAGCATCCATTACTTAGAGCATTTGGATCAGAACGATCCATTTTAAAGTTATTAATTTCTGTTTCTTGCAAGCTGCAACCAGAATTCTCAGTTCTTATTCAACCAGCCAGACTTTGAAATGCAGACTCTGTTTTGGTAATTCTTTTGTCATTTAGATCCAGAATTTTCCCAGATCCATTTGCTTCATTGTTTCTCAGGACTGTTCTTCCTGGGAAGCATCACTCTAATTTCCTTACCCTCGGGCTGTGAGTATTCAGAATGCCACCTTCTAGCACTGGCTTTTCCAAAACTTCTGCTTTTGTGTCCTAGGCTTCTTGGCTCATTAGAGAGGCCAGGTTCTGTACCCAGGTTCAGATATTGTTTATTCAGTGCTGAACCTGTTTGGAACATACCTGATGTATAAACTATTGTAAACAAAGTCCACTATGTGCTGAAATCCCCTAATCCAACTGAAGCATGCACCTGAGATTTAAAGTATAAATGCTCTTCTACATGACTAATCATATTATTTTTGTCTGTTCTTCTGGATTACTTACGTAACCCTCCCCCTCAGGGAGTCACTCTCTTCAGGGGATTTTTTACCAAGAAGATTCTTCAGGCAAGATATAAACAGCTTAAAAGCACAAAGAAGGTTATTTGTCGTCTAACACACACAATGCATTGTAGGGCTAATGAACCAGGCATTAAATCAGCCCCCACCAAATGAGTCATTAAGTCTAATGCCCAAGTAGTCATCACTCAAGTAGGGGAGGGCTGGTCTTTTACTCTCTGGAATACACTGATCTATGATGTTGCTGAGTTGCTGTCTCCTGATTTTCTTTTTTCCCCTTGGGATTTAATATATTTTCATGGGAGTGGTGTTGTCCTTGAATCCTTGAGGTGCCAGTTTTCCCTGTCTCAAATGTCTTAATTCTGCCTGCAGCTTTACCTTTCTTATCTCCATGCTTCCAACCTGCACACCCTCACAGCTCCTTCTCACACCCTAGCAATTTTCTCAGAAGACAACTGAGAATGGTTGCACAGCTGCTCTGTGCTGAAAGTGGGCCTTGAATCACAGATAGCTGAACTCCTGGGAGGAGGGTCAACGTGTAAGTGGCCTGGTTTACATTGCTTCTCAATTAGTTCATCCTGCGCTGTAAGCTTCTATTTCTGTACATCCATCTTTCACAAGAATAATTCAGTCTCTGTGTTCTGTAAAATTACTGTTTGCTAAATGGTTTCTTAAACTAAATTACTGTCCAGATTCTGAGCTTTTGGGGAAGGGT
The DNA here is from genome assembly GCA_013400115.1 of Rhinopomastus cyanomelas. Classification (NCBI taxonomy): domain Eukaryota; kingdom Metazoa; phylum Chordata; class Aves; order Bucerotiformes; family Rhinopomastidae; genus Rhinopomastus; species Rhinopomastus cyanomelas. Next base: position 144,230 of record VXBP01003611.1, on the reverse strand, counting down.
GCTTGATGCTCTCTCACAGACTGCATTCCTGAATTGAATTCAGGTGTGCTGATTGCTGTTCAGGATCAGATCAAAGGTACTAGAGAGAAGAAATGGCTACCAGTGGACTGCTTTCTGTTTGTTTATAACTACATACTTTGGACCTTCAACAATATCTACAGTAACTTCCACAATTCTACTTAATTATGATTGTATGAAAAAGTGATTCTTTACTTTTAAAGCTGCTAAATGATCCTCTTACAGCAGCATACTAGGTTTTGTATCTTAGGAATGAAAGACCATGAAAAAGTCCATACCAAAACAGATCAGGGATTCTACCTGACCCACTATGCTGTCTGCAAAAATGGCTGTAAAGGGATGACCAGGGAAGGCTACATGGGTAGGACAAGCGTATTATGCATGATCTGTGTCTCATTCTTCTAATCATTGCTAATTTTCAGCTCAAGGACTTCTGGAACTGGGTGAGTTCTTTGCAACTGGTCCTTGTCCTTTGTACCTCATATGAACTATAACTGTAGTCAGGAGTAGCAATCTTACTCGTAGTCCTCCATCCTATGGAATTTGTCAGTGTTTTGAACTGCAGAGGGACATTTACAGCTCTATTCAGGAATTCATTAGGAACCTGTTTCTATTCTGAAAACTGCATTTTCTCTTACAGTTTTCTGGTTTAACCAGCTGTTTATCCTCTTCTTACAGCTTAATGCTGTGAGTGGTTTTTTGGAGGTTTTTCTTTAAAAGGCTTTTAAGATTGTCTTCATCAAAAAACTTCAGGGATCCAGGCAAAGAAACAGATCAAGCAGATGATCAACCTTCTTTACATGTATTTGATTATTTCAAATTACACCAAAGGGCTTTTGAGATATAAGGTGCCTTTATAGCTCCTCCTGACTGTACTTATCCATGTGTCCGCTACTGGTATGCATTATTATATTCCTACTAATTCACCTGGGACAGCCTCAGAGGCCAGTAATTCCATTAATCCAGCCAGTGGTATCTTACATCTGAAAATTAAACTCTTCAAAGACTGACATCAAGTTCTCAGATAAGGTTTTAAGTTACACATTACTGTAAACAATTCAGCAAGTTAATCCTTGAGGTCATTCTCTATTATTTTCTGTGATGTTTTTTATTTTACACAATTATAACCTTCTTCTCTTCAGCCATCTCATCTGCAATCTGAAGTCTTAGCCCATTTAGCAATCTCACACTTTTATAAGTCCTTGTTCTGTGTCTTTCTAATCCTTCTCTGTACAACTCCAATACAGAAACTGCCAGTTGCATGTGTCTAATTTCAAAGTCAGAATTACTTTAACATATTTATCTTGAGTCTGTAGCTCTAAGTAATAGAAACCATTATATTGAACTTAGTTCTCAAAGCTCTCATGAGGTCTTAGCTGACTAATGCCCCTACGATGTCAGTACAACTTTTAGTTTCTACTTAAAGAACTTAAAAGTTGATTACAGGCTGCATTCAGATTCCTTGACCAGTTTAGTGTCTCACCTAGCTGCCTTCCCTCTACTCCAGCAAAGCAGATAGCTCCACAGCTTGACTGGATAATACATACCAAATGAGTTGATTTTGTACTTGACAGCTTAACTCCCCGCGCTCTGCAGCATGCAAAGATGGGTTTTTTTCCTCGGGAGGGCTGTCCTTCAGATTCTGTCTGACAAATTTCCCTGCGTCTCTTTTTCTCTTGTTACTCTCCTTCCCAAGAGTGCCACGCTGCGGAGGCAGATTTTGCAGAGGAATGAAACATTACATTTCAATAACATATGCTCAGATATCACTGCAGAACCACAATTCCTGTTCCTTTTCCTCTCACTGTAGAGCTCTGTGCTAGATCTCAGATCATGGAAAAGAATTATGAGTGCATGGAGCCACACACAGCCCTTTGCGGTCTCTCGGAGATGCTGCTGACTGATGAGGATGACCACTGCTCTTTCTGGAGTTGCTTTCTAAATAGCTCCAACACTTTTGATAATTAGAAGAGCTTTCAAGAATATGAGTCTGCATTCATGACAGGCTGTAGGATCCGAAGTTGTTCAGGATTTAGTTATTAAAAATGACTTTTATAGTTGAGTTTAGAAAATTCTCCTTATAACTTTTTCTTTGTTTACTCTCTCTAAACATTCTGGAGCACGTTACTGCTGCACTTGATTTTATAAATACCAATAGTTTGAAAACAGCTCCGCATACATGCGTGTGTGCGTGTAGATATTTATACACACATGGATATAATTGAAGGCAAAGAATCCTTCAGCAAGCTAAATGATGGACTATTATACTTTAAATGCAGTTGCCACTTTTCTAGAGAAAACTATTTTGATGTACCTGTGAAAAACCTGAAGCCTTGTATTTCAAAGTTTTTAGGTAGCACAAAATATTTGAGAATGTCTCTTGATACTCTGTAAGAACTAATGTGCCTATTGTATTGAGGAACAGATATTTCTAACCTTTGAAAATTTCCTGGTAATCTTTGAAGTTCTCTGCCGGCAGACTGGATGTTGTGTCGTCTCACCCATTAGTAAAGTAGCTGTCTACGTATAAGATGCGTTAAGACATGTAAGAAAATGTTTTCTACTGCATTTGTGGTGTTCCTCATGTTAACTAACTACAATTTTGAAATGTTTAATGCACAACCTTGATTCCTTGATTGGCTTCAGAAAGTATAAAGGAAACTTTCAATATCTATTCAGATTCTTTGGCCCATCTGTTTGCAAAACTGTCTTGATCATATAAATGATACCACCAAATATTAAGTGTTTTTGACAAGAGGATAGTTGTTCATATATTTCAAATCTAAACGTGTGACGATGGATCTGGAACTGAATAGCTTTCATTATGATGCACTATTTCTTCATGAAGTAAGATGTATGTGGATTTGCCCAGTTGCTCCTACTTTATTAAAGCAGTGCTGTAAATGATATTACATTGTTAGCTGCTACAGCTGTAAATACAAAATATAACTCTCTAAATTACTCCTTTTGTCTTTTAAATGGGATCAGTAGCTTCACTGCAAGTACAGGAAAAAAATATGAGGTACCATACACACAGCACTATTTTTTCCATAGACAATACTTGTGTAGATTTTACTCAAGAGCCCTGTCAGAGGTCTTAAAAGAATTATAGTAATGCACATCTTTAACAAGACTGAAATACTTATAAATTGCAATCATGTAGTAAGTTAGTTCCATTGTATCTTGCATTTGAAAATTATTCTTTCTGCAGCCAGATTCTTTCTGCTTTGAATATTGGTAGCAGCTCCATCAGTCACTCAATTCCTAAGTGATTGTGATTGTTACTGATCATTTAGAAACCTGTGATGTCCTATTGCAGTGGCTTTTACTATAAATCTTGTTAGAAGCTCTTTGCCTTCACAGAACTCCTGTGCCAGAATTGTAACCTCACTTGTTTAATATTTATGTAGTTTCTGCGTGTGGCATTTTGCAGAGGTGGTGAACCCATAGCCTTTGAGGTATCTAATGCCCAGACTTCCAGCCGTTCATCGGGGTAATGCAAAACACTTGTTAAATACAGCGTCCTCTTTCCTCTGCACTGGTACTTGCAGAAGATCAGAAGATGACCTAAACCATGCTAGTCTCTTCAAATCATCCATTGTTTACCTCTTCTCGTTCCCACCTTGGATCATAGCAGTGCTCAGCCTCGGGAGACGTGGGAGCAAAAACACTTGGTTTGGTTCAAATACAGTGTTTTATTCAGTTTACGATACAATATGGTAAAGAAAGAGAAAGCATTTGCGCTGCGAACATTTTCACAGCATACATTTTTTGGTAGTAATCCATCTGGTGTTGTTTTGCACTAGATGTTATTTAAGTAGAGGACGTTATATAAGCATTTTGAAATAATTTCCCTGATTTGTTTTTATATTTCCTTAGATTATAGCAATATTTTTAAAAAATATTGTTTACTGATTTATTCTTTATTTATTATCAGTAAAAAAATTATAAGATAGCTATGATTTATCAGTAAATCTAGCCATTGAAATTTGCAGATTTCTTTTAATAAGTTTCCCATTTCTTGCCTTTGTTTTTAAGTGTAAAGATTTTGTCCTGTCAAGATGGTATAATTTTATAACAGTCACTTGTACCTCTTCTCTGAGGTAAGTCTTGGCTCTTAAAAACTAGAGCTTTTTTCCCCGCTTACATTTTTTTTCTTTACCTCTGCCCCACACTCTCTTCAAAACAAATTACACTCAGGTGGTGATTGGCAGCAATTTTTAGCACTAATAATCAAAGCTGAGCAATTTTAGCACCTATTGTGTTCCACCTGCAGGATCATTTTCTTGTCCTCTAACACACTAGGTAGCAGGAATGATTGATTTATAATGCAAGATAATATTTTATTAAAGCAACCTGCTATGCCTAGTGCCAGAGAGGATACTGTTTCTGAAGTATCCTAGCAAAATCTCCCCCCTTCTTCATTCAGGGAGCAAATGTATTGCCTTACCATGTGATTCACCGTCTAATTCTTAGTGTTCTATAAGAAGGTTCATATTTCAGGTTTCAGAATGAGATCTCATTTCCAGGGACTACAGCAGAATCAGCCTAAACCAAGAGCTCTTATTCCCTTTTAAAAAGCTAGAAAATAACTTCTCCCAGCCCACAAGTTCTCTACAGAAACATACAAAATAAAAAGTCACTAAATATTTTGTTGTCCTAGGCAACAATTTGTTCTGCTTTCAACAGCTTAGAAGAGCCTGTATAAAGAGTTATATTGTACCAGCTTAACTTTTTCAGTGCTGGTGTGACAGCAACAAAATTGGGTTTTTATTTTAAAATGATGCCCTTTTTCAGATCCTTTAATCTGGTATTCAGAAATTTTAGATGCATCCATCCTATTTTGAATTTGCCCTTCCAAATGTGCACTGTTAGGATGGCATCCTGAATTGCAATAGCAACTGTAGATTGCAGCAAAAGGTGGTTCATCTAAAATCATTTCATTGTAAACATTTACATTTTCTTTTCTAGACCAAATTTGCAGTAGCTTTGCTGGAATAAAGAGCTTCTTTTGAATGTTTGCATCTGCTGCCCCCAAAACATATCTTTCATAGTTCTAGCTTATGGCATTTTAAAATAGATTATGTTGATTGAGGTCAATGTAAAATACGTGAAGTTCACGGTAGGTAAAAGAAAACAAGAACACAGAGATTTTAAAATTGCAAAGTGAAACTTCTGCCTTTGTAGAAATTTACAGTTATGAAAATCATAAAGGAGTGCCCATCGCTGGCAAGGAAGTAAAGCTGCAGGATTTATTACACAAGATTTTCAAGGAGTGCAGTACTGTTTTGGTGCTGTTGAAGGAACACTGGGTTTTTCCCACGAACACTTCCATTCAGCAGCATGCAAAAGATAAATGGTTCCTCTTTAAAATAGTTTTAATTTCTTTTTCTACTTATACATCGACTCATAGGATCTTTTGAGGAGCTTATATTTCCAGTCAAAACTTCTGGGAGTGTATTGGATTTTGAGTGGCATTACCATTTCTTCTGTTCACAAGTGGTTTTAATAGTTAAAGGTAAGGAAGTCCAAATGGCAGTCATTTTAGCTGTAAGGATGTTGAAGACCCAAAACATCTTAGAAGCATTCCCTGTAGAGCAGATTTCGTTTGGGATCTCAGATGTGTGAGCAAATGCAGTGCTGTGCCATATTGACCCACCGGAGTGATTAATGTGCCAGAAACAGGACAGCAGTATGATCCTGGATCTAATGCCTGATTCGGTGTTCAGACCTAGCTTGGATAACCCTGCCATGTGCTGCATTGGTATCACACAGACACAGTCCTGGATTTCAAAAAAGAGTGAACAGTGTTATACCAAGATTATGAACAGAAGTAAGGTCGCAATTTTTCAACACAATACAGATGAAGTATTCACTTAGCTATGAAAGGCTCTGTTGCAGTCGACAACCAACAGGGCTTGAGTCCTTAAAGAAATCTTCAAGAATTTTGTCCTTCCAAAGAAATAAGATTTCAGTCACTTTCCGTAACAGGCAATTCGAAATTCTAGTAGCTGCTGGTGCTGGGAAACCTTTCATTCTGTATTATTTCAAAATTACATACCATTATCCTCAGTTATCAATTTTCTACAGATATAAATAACACTTTGGCAGCCCCAGTGTTTATACCCTTGAAATAGTTATTGACAGGTATTTGTGATCCCTTTCGTAACGATCAATTCAGTGCAAGGTTAGGTACATTTAACTCCTGTTTTATTTTCCTACCTCAACCACACTTTTTCTTGTTCATTGCTTATTTTAAAACATGTTCTTCATGTCATGTAGAGATCTTGAAAATGCAGCATTGGTTTAAAAGTAGCGTTTTGTATGGGTTTGAATTCACTGCCACTATTGAAAAAGAACTTGAGAAACTGCAGATAAACATGTTTCTGCGTGCAATGGTATTCAGGACAGGATTCAGACACAGGCTTAGAACGTAGCTGTTGCAAGTCTGTTACTCTGTCAATAGAAAATGAGAGATCTTTCTAGTTTTATGTGATTCAAAAGAGAAAGTCTGCCTCAGAATCTCTTACTACATTTTATCTGTGCTTTTTCATCAAGGAGTTAAGCACCTGAAGCAATAATGACAGAAGCTGCTGGGAAAAATACTGTTAGACCTTACTTATACCTTTTATCAGGTATCAAAAGCTGGACCAGGACATCAGTGTCTCAACCCAGGTCAGGTAATGTGAATACACTCATCAGGAATGGACATAGTCAGTTTTCCAGGTGGCAATTTTCATCATTCTGGAATTATCGGCCCAAGCTCCCCCCCCATCCTGATTTTCTCAAGGTCTAGACTCCACGCTACCATTCAAAGCAACAAATTCAATACTCATAGTATTATGTCATTGCAGATGAGCTGTGTGCCTGTATGGCACTCTTTGTTATCCAAAAGGTTTTCTTATCATCCTCTCTTTCATATGCATGATCTATCTGAACACGGAAAACACAGTCATAATGTCTTCCTTTAAAACACTTACCCCTTCAGGAAGCTGCCACGAAATGCATATGCACTCACGTGCACACACACAGCAAAAGGGCCAGAATTATGCAGAGCTAAGTGTTCTAAGCATTTGTGTTCCCACACGCAATATGGTTCTACTGTACTTGCAGCAAATGTAACCAAACATAAGGTAGATTGTGCTTCCTTTCTTATGAAGTTGAATTTATGCAAGATTTATATAAGCAACAGATTAGCATCAAAGCCATAACCAGCAAAACACTGGGCTAGTTCATAAATTTGTGTTATTAAAGAGTAGTGATGGATCTATGCTGCTTCTTTTCTTGAAGCTGAACAATTTGCAAGCAGAAATTATTCTTCTTACCTGCTTTTAATAGCAAAGCGTGCAGTAACGCTAGGACATGACATCCAGCAAAAAAAGTTGTTTATCTTGGCTTATGTGCTCTGATCTGTGAACACATTTCTGTTAATTTGTGGCTCCCTGGGAAGCAGAAGCATAAGATGTGACTTAGTGTAAGAGGAAAAAAAAATGACAGAAGTTTAAAGTCTCTAAGCATATGGAGTGGTTGGCTTTGGATATTCACTAGAACTAAAGCGTGGGAAAGAGGAAACTGAGAACTGAGGAGAGTTACTAGTAAATGAGGGAGTTATATGCAAGGATGAGAAGTCAAGAGTGAGGAAAAACTACCATTACATGCTAATGGTCTCAGCAAAAAAGACTAGAAATACATAATGAAGTAACACGGAGTATCGGAGTGTCACATAAAACTGAAAGCAATAACATCCTTACTTAGTCTTCAGATTAACTTCCTGGTTCAGTGCATCAGGGAATCATCTCCATGGATTGAGAGACAGCTCCTAGAACACTCTCTAAAGTGCGATTCTATGATTAAAGTTTCTCTTGGCACTTTTACGACTGTTTTAATGAACAATTATATGTTATCAAAATGATTATTTACAGAGAGTGTAAAATACTACCACATCTTATATGCTATAGAAGAAATAAACCATTGGATAGTGTTTCAGGTGACGTTTCTGTCAATAATACCTCGATGTGAGAAAGAGTTTGAAAAGATTCTTTGCAGATGTTTCGTTTAAGCTAAGGTTATGGGCAAAATATTTCCCTGGAGATGTCAGTATAATATACTTCAGTTTTTCACCAGGAGATTTCTAATAGTCTCTGGAATTCAGATAAGGAAGAGAAGCAAACTGGCTGCTATCTGCCCTGCATTTCCCCAGGGATTTAAAACAGATTATTCCAACGTGTCAAGGATAAAAACCCCTTGTTATTTTGCAGGAGGTGCTGTTAGGCAAAAAGGCTGGGGTTTTGTGTTTACTGCTGACAATTTCTCACATTTTCATAAAAGCAGCATTTTCTATTCCACTTGTTTATGTTCTCCTAAGTATTTTTTTCTCTGCAAGTATGCAATGAGCTACTGTATTTTTCTTCCTAGAATCCAGTAAAATATTGCTTATAATTCAGCACAGACCTATCCATAGGCCAGTGAAGACTTTTATTTGGTCCCGAGTAGAATTTATTTGGTTTGACTGTGCATGTAGCAATGATCAAGACAGTAAATACTCTCAGAGGGTCTGAAATACAAATCTGATGGGAAAATATCAAGGTGAGTTTAAATGAGTAGGAATCATTTACAGAATTTAAGAATCATATAGGGTGATGTGGCAACGGCAATCTACCTGTATAACACATCATTGTACTGAATTGTAAAGGAGATTAGCATTACAGATGGTATGGTCAATTTTTATGTGCAACTGGTACTATATTAAAAATCTATAGCATGCTTTATTTATGTCAGAAGCTAGCTGGCACTTAGCTTTGAAAAATGTCAAGTGGAATAAATTCCTTTTATTGTTTATTTTGTTTTCTGCTTCATCCTTTTTATCTGAAGGGCAGTTTCCATGAAAATGTCTTGGAGCTCTCTTTGCTCTCATGTAAGTTTCCCACCTGGGTTCCTAATCCTGTTTGGCTGACATGCTGAAAGTAAGTTGTCATGGCACATGACGAACAAACACTGGTCCGTGCTATGTACATTCTGGGATGTATTGGGGCAGGGGGGTTGTACCTTCAGTGCTTTCACCAAAGCAGTCTTGGAAGCAGCTGAAAATGTGGCTTAGCAGCACATGTCACTGTGTGTCTGTGCATGCATGTCTGTACAGTTCTGGAGTTCCTCTGTATCCCCTCGTAAAGCTCACTGATACTGTAGTAAGTCAGCATGATTGTTCAGTACGTTGTTTGCAGGGAGGCTCCTGAGAACATTTTAAATGCGTGGACTGAAAGGTACTGTGATGCATTCAGATGTTATGTAAACCTGTGTGAATAGTAATATTGACAAAAGAAGCATTATACTGTCATATCATAGAGTGACAACATAGTCTAGTATATAGTTGTCCGATCTGCTGCTTCTGTTACGCTTCACTTGCTCTTGTCTTCTGGCTCTTATTTTTCAAGATTTTTCCTTTCTTCAGCCTTCAAATGGTTTGAGAGCAAGAGCAGCAAAAAAACCAGAAAGCCCAACCAATTAAATTCTGACTGTGTTTTGACCCAGCCAGTGGTCTCTGTTCTCATAGATAAACAGAAGAGACGTGAATTCAGTATTTTAGAGGGCATCATCTAGCCAGTCATTCCCAAAATGCTACAGGTTTCTAAAAAGGGCCTGGACATATGTCTTTACTACACTGTGCCTAAAAGGGGCACTGCTGGATGACACTTGTATCTTTCATCTTGCATTATATTAATTAGTCATTTTACATATTCCACTCATTAAGTGGGTGGAAGTGTAGAAGGACAATGCCTTGCTGGGAAAGCCTGTGCTTTTCATACGCACATGTTAATATTAAGGTCCTTGCAATGATTGGTCCTATAGTCCTCAATTACAAATATACTGGAAACTTTCCAGATTGCGTCATTTCTGCTAAAACAGGTTGGCTTAGGAAACAGATAGTGGTTTTGACAGTGGTATCACAGTCCTGAAAAGAAACTTCTGAAATTTTTGAAAATTAGAAGTGTAAAAATGTTGAAGGATATAAACTGTTTTTAAATTTCTCTTCAAAATGTGAAGTAAACAGGAGGGGCTTCTTGAAATTATATGTCATGTAGCTAGGTGATCACTTGAAGTTTCAGACAGTTGGAAATAATTGATTAAAGGCTTTTTTGACCTGTATTGAATATCCTAGGGTATATTCTGCTTGAGCGAAAGAGGGACCTATGAAGGAATAAAATCTGCTGGCTGAATCAGTGAAATTCATATTTACAACAGAGACATAGTCATAGGAGATAACATATCTAGTTTCTTCATATAATCACTGAAGATATGCAGTCATTTCTTTGACATGATTCATCTCATCCTAAAGCAAAGGATTAAATTGCATCAAATGAGTCATGCTTAAAGGTATCTTTTTCTCTCTGCTAAATTAAAAGGAACCATAATACACAGATCTTTAGGGATTGGAAGGGACCTCTGGTGGTCATTGACTTCGACTCGCCTGCCTGAGCAGGATTATAAAACCCAAGACAGGTTACACAGAAATGCATCAAGACAGGTCTTAAAAGTCTCCAGAGAAGTAGACTCCACAACCTCCCTGGGGAGCCCATTCCAGCGCTCATTAACACTTGCAGTAATCTTTCCTCATACTGAGATGGAACTTCTTGTGCTCAGTGTGAGTTCTGAAGTCTCTGTTGTGGGTATTTAACATTATGTAAGATTAATATCACTCTGTATCTGAACATGGCTTCATGCAAGAGAAAATAAAATATAAATCATTGATTAAAGATGTGCTATTGAGAAAAAATGATTAGCCATAGTCAGAAAAAAAAAAAAGCTCCATTATCAAATCTGAGACAAGACCTGTTTCCCCTAGAAACCTGATTCTCAGTTGTGGAAATGTGCTGTAAAGTCTTGATACATTCAGAGATAGTTATTTTGGCACCTTTGTATAGCAACACGTTATCATTAGCAACCGCTGGATGTACCAGACTGCTAAATACCACCTACTCCTTAGGAACGCCTTGTGTCACCCGTCCAGGGATTTGCCAGTCCTGCAAACCTGTGTCTCATTTACTTCTGTGACACTGGTGTCACAAAACAGAACATCTTTTTATCGTGTCTTTGAAACCTTCATTCTTATCTATATTTTGAAAGGCTGGACGGAGTAAGTGATTTATTTTTTTCTGACATGCCATTTTTGTCTTGAATGATAAAGTCTAGAATAGTTGAGTATCAGATAGATGTTTGGATTATCTTTTTTAATTCCTGTGTTCTATCCAGGACCACTTTTTCTTACTCAGCCAAGATAGAAGTCCCATTCAAATAGCACAAACCCTGATTTTTACAACTGTGCCTACAGATTTGAACCTCTGTGCATTTCCTGAGGGTGAGTTTTATCTAAGATGATATTTAGTAAGCTTCATTGCAATATAATAAAAATTCAGTGTCTGGCATTTAAACCAACTTTCTGGAAATACAGCTCTGTTTGTCTCCTGGTTTCAGCTAATATATGGTTCATATTTGTGATCTAGAAAACCTTTACAAGCACTTTTGCACTGTTTTCATAGAGCATATATGGCAAAGGTGGAACTAAATTTCATTGTGACTTCTTATTCATTAAAAATAGAGGGTCATGCCTGCAGAATTACCAAATCCTGCCCATGTTGCTGATACCAGTTTAGAATGCAAAAATTGTGAGCATGTTCTTACAGTCACAAAAGAGGCGTGTTATCAAAATGTACCTTAAATTGCCTTCGATATTTCTGTGCGTCTTTTTTGTACAGTTTTGCACACTTTACCAGAAAGGCACTAAGATATGCTTCTAGGACTGGACAGAAGAAACAAAAAAGCTCACCAGGGAGTCAGCAAAGGCAGTTTAGAAGGTATCAGTAAAAGAACTGAATACTGTTACCAACACCGGTGTGCAATACGAAAGGGGTGTGGCAGATCTTCAGGAGTTTGGAGTCACAGTAATGTATTCAAATTTACAAAACAAAGAAACAAAAATATTTACTCAAGGAAATTAAATTAATTACAGGAAAAATTTATTCTTGATATACAAAAAGTTATAAAATTCTCTCAGAATGAGCAATATAAACATCATCCTTTCATTTATTTAAAGTGGGTGAGAACCGATGTGAAAATAGAGTAATAGCACTGGAAGACGGGTTGGTAACCGAGCAGGAGTCTCCCTAGCTACGACCTCTGTGATTCAGTAGCGATCCCACAGACTAACTTCAGCGCAGAGCAGCACCGATCGCTACGCCGCTTGCAGGTGGCACTTTAGAGGCCCTGTCATAAATGAAAATTCCACTAGGTGGTTCTGGTGCTCTTCTAACCAGCATCGATGGTGTTCGTGCGCAGCAACTCTGCGGTCCTCGCTGTTCTCCTGACTGTTCTGAGCATGTCACTTTCTAAACACTGAGTTACGTTCTGAGTGATGGCATTCATAACGTGCTTCTTGATTAAGGATAAAATACCCTTGGTCCAGTAAGACCAAGGTATGAGACTTTAATATTGTGACATTCTAGTGGTACTATTGATCAATTAAAATGTTACAGCTACAGTTTGCTTTAGCCTTCAAAATTTCCTTCTTGAGCTTGAAAACTTGAACTGTAATTACAATGAACTCGCAATCAGGTTTTTTATGTGAGGTATCATCAGTCTAATTTTAGTATTTTTACTGCATATTTAGCTTTGCTATCATCTAAGGTGTTATGTGACAACTGAACATGAGCAACTGTGCAGTCACGAGAAGTTTCTTTTGTGTGGGCCATTGCTTAATGTCAGATACTGGTTTACACACACATCTCTGCTCTAGAGCTCTGCTGTGGCCCGGGGCAGCCACTCTGGCATTTTTATTAAAGCCAGCTCATGCTGATCACCTTTTCCTTTTGCAGTTCTGCTGTTTCACAAAAACCGACTACTCTTTCTCTGAGATGGCCTGAGATACACAACTTGAGATGTGCAGCTTGCGTGTTCTCAGCTTGCATTCACATTTACAGGCTGCTGTGGCTGTTTCAGACCTGGAGAAAGGCCTTTGTGTTCAAAAGCCTGTTATCTCCCAAATGTGTCAGTCTGGTCTAGCAAAAGGTGTTACTCCCGTTTACAAAACTTGCCCTGTTGAATATGTTTAGAGTGTGTTGCTGGTTCTATAAAGGTGAGGTTTTTAATTTTAAGAAGGCGTATGAAAGGTTCATCTCTCTTTTTTGCCATTTTAGGTGTTACACCATCGGTTATTTTTGTTATCGTGGTACATATAATTTATGCTAGGTTACTACGCCAAATATTTCCTTAGACTACAGCACTCAGTTTGCTTCAGCTGTGTTTGCATTTTCCTAATACACTAATGAATTGGTTCTGTGGGAGTGTTCATGGGAGAAATTTTCAGAATATTACGAATGATGTTACAGAAAATACAACAGAATAGATATGATAATTTACAAGCCTGCATGCCAGACAACCAATTAAAATAATTAATGCTTTTTAAAATACTTGCATGTATAGGGCTTTATATTTTTTCCTGGTGGACATGTGTGCTTGTATGCAGAAAATGTGAGTCTATTGACTGTAGCCCAGCTGAGAAGGAACTTCTTCGCAGGGAGGGTGACAGAGCACTGCAACGGGCTGCCCACAGTGGGTTCTGGAGTCTCCTTCTCTGGAGATATTTAAAATCCGCCTGAATATGTTCCTGTGCTACTTGGTCTAGGTGATCCTACTGTGGTAGGGGGATTGGACTAGATGATCTTTCAAGGTCCTTTCCAATCCCTAATGTTCTGTGAGTCTGATTCTATTGAAATCCTCACAAAGGATTCCTCCACAGGAAACACAAGCTCCCAACAGGTCAGACATGAGAGCTCGTATCATGTACTACAGACAGTTACAACTTATCCGCCACTAGTCTTCCAACTTAAACACTGAGTACTCACAAAGAAGTCTTTTTAAATGCCTCTGGATCAAATTTTATGAAAAGTAGGAAGCAAAAGGGAAGCATATTTCATAAATTTCTTCTAGTTCTTCTGCCCTTTCTAGTTCTTCAATGCACCTTCTGGAAAAGACTGTCAATTTTACAAACAATCTGTGTAACACAATCATGGCTAGTTTGTTCTTGGCCCATGGATTTCTGAGCTCATGTTTATGCTGGTTTAGTAGCACTGCTGTGTGAAGTTAATCTACAGCATCCACCGGTGATGCTTCTATTTCTTCCATCCACTGTCAAGACAGCTTTTAAAAGCAGGCTGTGCGTTTTTGCAGAAGAACATGTACTCATCAGCTATACTCATCTGATGCTGTGCCACACGACCCATGCCAGGATTTAAACAGGATTGGTACCCCACTTCACAGAGTAGCTTTCTTAGTTCTTTGCATGGTAGGTGTAAAATGGAGACCTACCTCTGACATTGAACAAGACTAGAACTAGAGGTATTTCTGTGTGCACAAGGATGCCAAAAGATTGCAACAGCAAGTAGAATCATAGAATCATTATGGATTGGAAGGGACCTAAACCAAAGTCACACAGGAACCTATCCAGTCGGGCCTTGAACATCTCCAGTGAGGGAGACTCCACAACTCCCCTGGGCAGCCTGTTCCAGTGCTTTGTCACTCTCTTCTCTTTGTGAAGAAGTTCCTTCTCAGGTTGATGTGGAACCTCTTATGTTCCAGCTTACAACCATTGCCCCTCGTCCTGTCACTACATGATGCCAAGAACAGCCCAGTACATAAAAAGTACATAAAAAAACACATTCATCGAGAAGCCCATGGCAGGGGAGTTGGAACTGGATGATCCTGTGGTCCCTTCTAACCCTGACTGACTCTATGACTTGGTCTAGGTGATCCTGCTGTGGCAGGGGGATTGGACTAGATCATCTTTCGAGGTCCCTTCCAGTCCCTAATGATTCTAAGATGGAACCAGTCTGAGAAGCATTATGACATGTTTAAAAATGTCCTGATTTAGCTGGCAGACACAGAAAGCTCCATCTTTCTCTGCAGATGGAGAAAACACCTTAGGCAACACTTACCAGAAAAAGTGGTGTGATTTTTATAAAGCTCATTGTATCATCTTGCCACAGCCAACCCCCCACATCAGAAGTGTTGTAAAGGTGCGATGCGAAACCTTTCTAAGCTCCAGAAAACTCACCTCAAAAGCCACATGACTAGAATATCAAATACTCAATGGATTGTGGTTTATGTGTCGAAATACCTTTGTGGCCTCTATTCTTCTGGGAAGATGTAAGACTAGTTCCAAGAAGGTACTACATCCAGAAATGCTTAAGTGGAGAGAAATTAATTGTCATTGTACACAAGCATTTAGTGTAAGGTAATTAAACGCTCAGTGGCCTGACTGCAGGATCACATGGATTTGCTGCTTTTATTTCTGCCAGTGTTAGTAAAGTTGGGACAGACAAACCTTTGAAGTACAAAAGAATTACTCGGACTTTCTGGTTAACAACTAGTGGGAGTCTACTTTTCATATACTTTGACTACTGTTTATTGACTTTTCCAGGGACTTCACTGTAACAAATACTAAGGCATTTGAGGGCAGGAAGAACCAGAAAGGAACATTCTTTCCTTTTTTTATTTCTAAGTAGTACAACCAGTGAAGCAGCACTGCTTCAGTTCTGCCCTCAATCCCTACCTTAAACAAAGGAATAATTTTAGAATGCCATTATTCATTATCTACAAAATCTATGTGTTATGTGAAAACAAAATTCTTCTGTGGATATTTTGATATGCAGATAGTTCAAGCTTGTCTTGCTCCCTGAGGTAGAGAACACTGGGGTGAGTCATGTTGGGATGAACAACTTTTTCATGTGGTTCATAGTCAGTATTACCAAAATTCACTTCAAACTCAGAAGGCTAAAATGATGTTTCTTTTCTCTTAGCAGCTCAAAAGAACGTTTCTGTTATGCCTCAAACAGTGTTTGTCATTGTAGGCTTCGTTTCCAGAGCACGGTGTGTTTGTTTCTCAGGAAAACACTCAAAATGGCACAGATTAGCCTGGCAGACTTCATATTCCCTTAGTGGTTCCTAACACACCAAGGCAACTTTGCATACTGCTGGAGCCAGGAACTCTGAAGAACTGTTTTGATTAGAAATCTGATTTCACATCTGTTTTGTAAAACTATTATTGTGTGAATTTCCATCAGGACCTCCCAGGATAGCACCTCTTAAATTCCATGTAAGCTTGTTATTCCTGATGGCTTTATACCAGCTGCAATAATAAGCCAGCAACTGACATAGTCTCTCTGGCTTATGGTATGTTATCAACTTAGTTGTGACTTTAGGGCAATGAATTCCCCAGCTATGTCTAGATAAGTAAATTAAACAGTGTTCAGAAGGTGTCTCCAGGCAATAGAGCACAGACTCAGGACTTGGGCACCCCTTTGGTGTATAGCAGCTAGCATTCTTCCCCACAGTTCCCAGGCCCAGATCAGGAGCTAGGATGTTTCAGAGGCCATTCCAAATAGCATTGCTGCCCCTTGACCTTGCAAAGTCAGAGTTTACTAACACAGATGCAGACTATCTCACACTATTTCACCTTGATGCCCCTAAATATTCTCGGGCATATTTAATTTATTGCTCTCTCTATAGATCCACCTTTCAGGCCCAGAGAGTATCTCAATCCTGACACAGTTATGAACTTACGAGGATGCTGTCAAGCTGAAAATTGTATTTTTAACAACCTTTTTAATATATATATTGTGCTTTTAAAATTCATTTGACAGTAATTTTTGGTTTTAATGCTATCTCATATTTCACGTTTGCTAAATGCTCCTAGACCAACATAAAGAAGCCACAGAATTGCTAACATAAAGTAGGTATTTTTAAAAAATTGAGTACCAGTAATTTACTAGGAAAGGTGAAAAATGATACCTAACAACTACACTTTTCTTCTTTACAGTTCTCTCAGGCCTAGTTCTTCTTAAAATAGAAGGTTCTTTTTTGCTTCTTCCTCTGTTTTCCTATTCATCGCATTGTGTCCTGGTATTCCAGAAAAGGCAAGAGCATCATTTCTACCCTGTATCATAAGGTATATGCATGCATTAAATCCACCACAAAAAAATCTCCCACACTATCTGCAGTGATATCTGCACGTATATTTAACTCTCAGTCCTTTTTGTCTCAGGTTTACCAAAACTCATCTTGATTACTGTCTCGCTATAAAAATACTTTATATGAAATTCTAACGACTTGGATCTCAACAGGGGGTTTTAATTAGTGCCAAAAGTATTTCATTTCTGTCTTTCCCACAATACTGTCATACGAGCAGCAGATGAAAGGTTTAAATTTTAATGTGTACTCCAGCATACCCCTTTGATTTGTGTTGTAAATACTATTTGGCAGGCTGCACTTAGGCCTGTGTTTTACTTTATTACTATACATAACTTTAAAAGTTGATACAAAGCACGGGAGAGAGTAATCTATGTGTTTACTGTGATGTGTCTTCCTTTTCCATCTTGTTGCTTATGCTCTGTTTTTCAGCAAGTTCACATTCTACAATAGCCAGGTTTTCAGATTGCTTTCTAACTTTGACATCAACTGTAAATTAAAGCCTGCTGCTTCTTCCATGGCTTACACTGTAGGCTTTACTACATTAATATTTTAAACTGCTCCGAGCAGGGATCACCTTATTGTCTGTTCAGTACACACCACAGTGACTTTCTGACTCATGATCAGTGCTTCTATCCCCTCTAGCAGATGAAAAATCAGCTACATCCATGTTTTTTAATGGGTAATTTAAATTTCATTTCCATTTGATCAGCTAGAAAGCAAGCCAACCACACTGTCCCAGCTGTCCTGCACCACAAGCGTGGCCCTGGCTGCCTGCACTGCAGTGCAAAGGTGTGATTTCAGAGGTCACATACGTTCTGGCTTACCTGCCAGAAGCTGGTTATCCTTGACAACTCACTTGTTCAATCCCAGGTTTTATCCAGGGGGACATCTGTTGGAATCACAGGTGTGGTGCTGTCGGTAGCTGCGTTACCAGGTATGTCAGCACAGGCTGAGGTCATGCATCTGGGTAGCTGTTAAGTTGGTGCTTACTCACATCTCAGCTCGTGACTCACTCCTATCAGGAATGTTTTGGTACGGCAAGAGCAGCACCGGGGGAGCCTGATGCCGCACAGACTGTGCCGCAGCGCTCCTGCAATCAGATGTGCCTAGCAGGTGGGATGGGGTGGGTGCAGACAACATCCTCTATGGCAGCTGTGCCATCTTCCTTACTACTGGCGCCACCTGAGCCAGAATGACTCAGTTTTTCTATACGGTACAAACAGAAGTCTCGAGCTCTGTTATTTGAAATCATAGTATTTGGTAGCCGAGCTACGCCGATGCATAACGCATGCTGCAGAGATCCATGGCCTGTTCTACGGAGCCACTTTGCAGGAGCTTTAAAGCAATGTAAGAATAGACAGAGGAACAGCATGACTTAGCAAGAGTCCAGGATTGTCAGGGTCCCGCAAAGCCAGGGCCTCTCTGGGGCCAGAGTACTGGGGTGTCTCCATGGTTGGTTGGGACAGGGCCTGTTAGTTCATTCTTGTATTACCATCCCCGTCAGGAGCCAGGCAGCCGGGGGGACCAGGGCAGCCCCAGCCCCAGGCCTTCAGGCATCACCTCCCTGGGGACAGGCTGAGGCAGGACTGGGAAGTCAGCCCAAGGCTGGGTGTCAGGATACACCTGTGCTAAGGGAATTTACATCCCCAGGATAATTGTGCCTTCCTGCTGTCTGGGGACCTCCATGGAATCCCCATGGAATCCAGGAGAGCTATGCTGTAGGCCAGTACCAGAGGCACAGAGATAGCTGAATGCCGTGTGACAAAGACTTGGTGCACAGTGACTCCTTTCCTTGCTCCAGTTGTTAGAACTCTCCAGAATGTAATAACCTTGCTGCTTGTATAGGTGACAATACATCAATAATTGTTCACTGGTGATTCCGGATGGCTCTGATCTTTGGACAAGTTCATAGCTTTGGATGCAGTGGTATACTTGCTTGTGCTGTTTCTGACAAAATCTGGGTATAACAGGAATCACTTTACTGAAGATCACCAGTGCACAGATACACCAGGTTACCTTTTTCTATGGAGAGACTCTTTAGGATATGGGTAGTGACACAGGAATATTTGTAGGATAGCTGGCTTTTTCTTGTGTTTCTTTGTGTGTGCCATTCTAGCTCTTTTAATCCTGCTCTGGCAGGGGGATTGGACTGGATGATCTTTCGAGGTTCCTCCCAATCTCTGATGATTCAGTGATTCTGTACATGCAGCATGGTGATTTTGTTCTTTTTCTGTTTTGTCTGTATTTCTGTAAAATAATTTCAAACTCAGCCACAGATTTCCAGATATTGGGTTGATCAGACTGTGCTTGCTAGCTGACACTCTCCACAGCATAGCACATTCTTACCATTTAGTTAAGTGTATTTCAATAAAACAAGCAAATAGATGAAATTTTGTGTCTGTTATTAACAAAGCAAGATACTTGTTAGTCATTGTAATATTTAAGTTAATTCAAATTTAGTTAGATGGTTTGTTAAGTTTGTTCTTTGATATATTAGTTTACTATCCTTGCTACCTCGTAAGCACTCTCCAAGGTCAGTGGAGGGAAATAGGTACCTCTCTGGACTAATTATCCCATGCTAAACTGTTGGTTTGAGATGATGCTTTTGACCTCTATTCTTCAAAGGCTGCCGTGTGATGGAGAATAAAACTTGCACTAAGAAAATATCCAGATTCTGTGTTACTGACCTTTGTACTGATAAAAAATTACTTCACTACCTGTGGATAGTGATCTCTTCTGCAGTGGTTGGAGATGAGAGCAATGTCTGCATCATAGCAGTGACTGAGTGTTGAGTAATATGCCAGAAAACTTCTAAGCCTTGTGAGTCACCAGACCTGAGTGTTGTGGAAATCCTCTGGGAGGATTCAGAGAGGAGGACAGTTAGCATTTTGGATGTTTCTCATCTTTTCTATAATCTTCTTGAACTGGCCAGCTAGCTTCTTGTAACCAAGTACATCAAATACTTCATATATGTTGAGCAAGAAAATGTTCCTACTCGCTAACAGAAGCAAACAACATCCAAAGGACTCAGAATCTGTGTGCTTTCTGAAGCCGTTTTCCAAGGAGTTTGATTTGGAGGTAATTTAGAGGGCAGGAATTTTCTTCTAAAAAGATTTGAAAACAACTTGTCTTATTTCTGAAACAAAATGCATCCACTCAGGAAAAGGTTGTGTATGCTACAGTTAGGGAGATATTTCTGAATTTAAGAATTGGTACGTACCTCAACCAGTTTTTACTGGCAGTATAGAACAGGTTTGTAGAAATCCTCTCGTCTTGCTACCAAGCAGTATTCCCAACTTTGAAGGTTTAATTTTCTTCCTTCCTATTTTCAGCTGCTTTCAGAACACTGAGAAACTAGCAGAGTGCATGAGCTTTGTAAGGATTTAAAGAAAGCAGTTAAGTCTTGCTTATGATGAAACAGTGTATAGATAGTAGGTAGCCATCAAGGCCTTTCTGCACTGATGGACTTTAGATAGCAGGTACTGTTATCTATATAAGAGATTGTGTAAAGGAAGGTATTTTGAGAAGGCTAGTGATGCAAAGGCTGAATTAGATTTCTAACTGAATACTGTTGGCAACTGTTTGTGGATTCTGAAGTTAAGTGGCATGAACCTACCTGTTTAGCAAAAATCTCGTTCTTAGTCCCCAGAAAAACACTTCTTAACCAGGTAGCAAGAATGGTCCTTGGAGCAGGCTGTCCTGTTGACTATGCCTCAGGGCATGCTAATTGGCCACCCCAGGGAGAAAGCTATCAGTTAGTCAGTGGGGATGATCCACAGCGTGGTGCCTGGGCTCACTCCCAGGCTCTGTTCCACTGAGCAGTTTAGCCATAAACAGAAGTATCCTTTCTGAAGAGAGCGGCTTATCTCTGCAGGCTTCAGGCTTGCTAATAGACATTGCTGATTAATCCGAAGGCAGGTTGTGATTTAGTCTTGTTCAGTGGATTGTTCGTCTGCTTCTCTTGCTTTGCTGAGCAGAGTGACAAATTGATGGGGCCCCTCTGTTGGAGCATTGGCAGAACTTGGTTCCCGAGATGGTGGGTAGAAGACCAGTTTATACCACATTCTTATTCATGCCATCGTACTGCAGTTTTGTTATAAGATAAACACTTCTGAACAACCTAGCCGAGTAATCTCATTTTTGCATACAGGAGAAAATGCCCTGGCACACAATCACACGTCTAGAGGAAGAAAAAAATTAAATATTTGAATATATACACAGCAGCTTATCAAATCCAGATCACTGATCTTTTTCTCTTGGGTGCAATGGGTGAATTAGATTTGCAGTAGTCTGCATTGGTTTTATTGGAACTATAATTCTTTCTTTTCTTGCTGCAAAAAAGGGACAGTCTTCCCAGAAGATCTTAGAGAAAAACACCAGGAAAAAATGAAGCTGTAGTACCAGACTTCAGCTTTTGTTCAGACTCTGTTCACTCTCTTGGCTGTAGTAGTAGCCCTGGGATGAGAAGACTCTTCTTGCATCTGGACGGTTTACAGCAACAGGTCCTTCCTGAGCCAAGAGGACTGCTTACCTTTTGAGACTTAATTAATTAATTATATATTATAAAACAGCATTTGTAGATGGAGTCATATCCTTCTGAGCAAAAGACCTATTTACATGTCAGTAATGACTGTATAAACTGGTTTTATTAAAACCCTTGATCAACCGGGAGATGCACGGGCTCTTGCATCTTGGGGCAACATTAGGAAACACTTGTAACTTCTCATTTTGATGACTCCAAGATTTAAGAGGTATCATTCAGAACCTGGTCACAGCAACAAGGAGTAATGTGACTGAGTACTAAGCCCTGCCTTAGTTTGGACAAAAATGAATCTCTGTGGTAGTGTGATACATCTCCTTCTTCCTAAATGATTTGAAATAGGTTGTGAAGTTCTTTGCATTTGCAGATCCTACCATGTTATTGAACAGCACCAAAGAGCAATCTCCGGTATAAGAAGGGGAGGGCAGGTATTACAGAAAGCATTCAAAAAGGTTATCAAGATGAAGAACACAACTGTTCTGGAAGGAAAAGCACCTCTCTCGACCCACAGGAGAGCTTACTATAAGAAGTGAAATATGGAAAAAACCAAAGCCAGCTAACAAGGTATTTT
Source organism: Rhinopomastus cyanomelas (assembly GCA_013400115.1). Classification (NCBI taxonomy): domain Eukaryota; kingdom Metazoa; phylum Chordata; class Aves; order Bucerotiformes; family Rhinopomastidae; genus Rhinopomastus; species Rhinopomastus cyanomelas. The sequence goes on along the minus strand of VXBP01003611.1, from coordinate 122,082 downwards.
CCTTTTTAATGTCACAGCTCTTACGGGTTTGTGTTTTCTGTGGGAATAGATGCCACACTTTGTGGCTTCAGCAGACAGTAACCAGGAGGAGATAAATGTTTGCACTGATTTCTCTACCAGCCACCCGCATCACAGTATCTTTTATAGACCATTTCTTAGTTTTACCTTTGCCTTTAAGAAGTTGCAGGGGTTTTTTAATATGCACTTTTGGTAAGAAATGTGGTGGCCCAAAGCAAAAATCAAGTATCATTACTGTGAAAGATACTTACCTTGCAGAATGTGGGTGTTGTAGAAACAAAATAGTAAACTTTAAATCCATTTACTAGCAATTAACTACACTATTTAATTACTCGTGGTCTGTTTACTACTAATGATTTGACCAACATGTTTAGATAATGGCAACGGAATAACTGCCTACCCAGTTTTCGGTCTTTGATGGTTCAGTTGCCTGCTTCACCTTATCAAGATTTTTTCACAGTGCTGAGTTAGTCATTTTGACTTCTGTTCACTGGATTTACTGAGAGCCCAAGCTTGCAAGGCCAAAAGGTCTTTTGTATCTGTGATTGGTGCTAACCAGTGCAAAAAGAACTCTCTGGGCTAGGACTGTGTGCTGGTTTGCAGTACCTATTGCTGTACTCTGATTTGGTCTTCTAAAAAGCAGCATTTCCATGCAGGTGATTTATCAGTATTAAGGTTGAGGCCCTCTGAGGATCTGTATTAATGTTGCTTCACTGCCTGCTTACCTTTCACATATTGAACTGGAGTGCACAACATCACTGCTAACCTACCCATGCCTTTCTTCTGTTTTCAAGACATTGCAGTTGAGAGTGAGAAGATATTACATATGGTCATGCAACACACAAAGAGGTCAGAGGAGAGGTCAGCTGCACAGCAACTGAGTTTTCCGAAGAACAGAAGACCAAGGGACCATCTCTTTGTCCTTTTATGCAAGGAATCATGAAGACAGCCTGAACTGCAAAAGCCCAGGAGAATAAAGAAGGGGAAGAGAGGCAACAAGAATGAGAGGCCTTTGTCTTTCTGTAGAGGTTGCATGCTCATCATATCCAAACAGCACTGAAAAAAAGAGGATCAATAACAACAAAAGGAAATACTGCAGAAAAAAGTAAGATCATAAGAGAAAAAAAATCTCTTAAGACTGTTTTTTGAAGAATGGAGACACTTAGCAAAATACTTAGGCAAGCCCATGGCAGGGGAGTTGGAGCTGGATGATCCTGTGGTCCCTTCTAACCCTGACTGACTCTATGACTCGGTTTGGGAGATCCTGCTGTGGCAGGGGGGTTGGACTGGATGATCTTTCGAGGTCCCTTCCAATCCCTAATGATTCTGTGATCCTAAGCTGTCAATTTTCTTGCATCATCAATGTACCTGGTCAAGTGTGTTGCATATCAAACCCGAATTAGCAGAGAGGCAGAACGTCTCTGTCCTCTGTAAAAGTGTAAGTGGAGAAAAGAAAGATTTTCTTCAAAACCAAAGTGCCTGTTACCCAAGAAAATGCATAAAAATAGTGTGCAGAACGGTCCTTTCCTCTGCAATGTGTGATATTCCACAAGTATTCTGATTCTGGTTTTTGAGACTAAAAAACTCACAGAACCTTCTGGAGGAATCTGTACCTTCCAGAAGGCAAGGTCCTCCAAGCCTCTGGAGCACTTCCTTATGGTTGGACTCAATGACCTAGAGGTCTTTTTCAACCTGAACTCTTCTGATTCTTTTGGCTTCTCTCATTAGAAAGAAAACACAAGCACCAAACTGGTTGTTCTTTTCTTGCTGTCATGCAAGCACAGGGGTCTGTACTTTAAGACTTTCAGGTTGCTGTAATACATCTAGCTTTTTGCTCTTTAGGGCACTGTATCCATGTTTCTCCCCACGCTCTGCTTTTCTGCCAGCACACCAGCCTGCAGTGGCCTTTCTACCCTGTGTCCAGCATAGGGTGGGCTGGCCTTCCCTCAGGGTGTAAAAGTAAGTCCTTCAAGATGCCCTGAACTCTAAATCCTTTGTAACCTCATTCACCTGTGACTGTAGGAAAGGTAATAACGAACTCTTTTTGTTTGAGTTATGTCAGGGCTGTGACCAGACGTGCAGAGGCAGTCACAGTGTTGCTGCCAGTGGATGAAAATGTTTTTTCTCTGAAACCATTTCTTTATTTCCATAGGCTGCTTGCCCTTCGCATTACCCTTGTGCCTTCTCTTGGAGAAGTAACGGTGAATGAGAAGTAACCTACTGGCAAGCGTTCACATTGTTGATCATGTCCATTGGTGAAACATGAGACTGAGTTACAGGACAACTCTGAATTATAAAAATAATCAGTCCACAGAATCACAGAATCACTCTGGTTGGAAAAGACCTCTGGGATCACTGAGTCCAACTATCTTCTCCCCTTCTACTCTGCCCTGGTGAGACCACATCTGGAGTATGTTGTCCAGTTCTGGGCTCCTCAGTTCAAGAGAGATGTGGAGCTTCTGGAAAGAGTCCAGTGTAGGGCAATGAAGATGATGAAGGAGGTGGAGCACCCTCCCTTATGAGGAGAGACTGAGGAAGCTGGGTCTCTTTTGCTTGGAGAAGAGCAGACTGAGGGGTGACCTCATTAATGTCTATAAATATGTGAAGGGTGGGTGTCAGGAGGATGGAGCTGGGCTCTTCTCAGTGTCATCCAGTGATAGGACGAGGGCCGATGGTTGTAAGATGGAACATAGAAGGTTCCATATCAATATGAGAAGGAACTTCTTCACAATGAGGGTGATGGAGCACTGGAATGGGCTGCCCAGGGTGGTTGTGGAGTCTTCTTCACTGGAGACGTTTAAGACCCGCCTGGATATGTTTCTGTGTGACGTGGTCTAGGTGATCCTGGTGTGTCAGGGGGATTTGACCAGATGATCTTTCGAGGTCCCTTCCAATCCCTTATGATTCTATGATCTACCCTACCTTACATAGGTAGGGTAGATCACCCCTAAACCATATCCCTCAACACCTCATCCAAACAATCTTCAAACACATCCAGGGATGGCGACTCAACCACCTCCCTAGGAAGTGCCTGACTGCCCTTTCTGTGAAAAAATTCTTACTAATGTCAAGTCTTGCAACAACTAACATCCATTTTCTTAATTTAGCCCATTAATAAGTGGTGTCTTTACAGTGCATTGCACTGCCCTCCGTATCTCCGCTCTCGTTGCCTTTTACTGCAGTTATTCCACCTGTGTGAGACACATCCTTTTGTTCCTGCATTACTGTGTCGCTCAGGGCATCCTCAGAATCATCTACTTGAATTACGAATGTGAATTTTAAAATTGCAAACACTGAAGCAATGATTACTCAAACAAATTGTTTTAAATTAGTCCTGATCCAGCTGTTCCACCTTACAACTGCAACTGTGTTGTGTAGACTTGAAGAAGAGCGGCTACCTCACAGTTTCTTGGGTAGAGAAAGAAAACATTCAAAAGCCCCACTGTGGGCCATAATCACTAAAGTTCAAACTGAGGTCCTGGCTCTCAGAACAACTTTTCTTCTGCCTCAGAATTCATCTTGAATAGATTTCTTTTGGGGGATTTCACAGCTCCTTCTCAAATAGTTATCACATTAGCCATTTGTTATGGACTAGGTGTGGAAACATTATCACGTCTCCAATTTAAAGGTTACTTCTCTCACTCAGGTTTCTTTCTGTCTCCAGTGATTACCCACCAAAAGGAAGCAGTTTTAGTGGAGGTTAAGCGATCCATGTCCAGACCAACAAGCCGTATTGTTGGGCTGATGGGGGATGTCTGCTTCAGCTTACGTTATGATTTAAGGCTTCATGCTAAATTAACATTTTTAAAGGTTACAAGTAATTTTTCTGCAGACTATCAAATGCAACAAATTATGTCTTTCCTTTTGCTCTTTCATTTTCTGCTTACATAGAAGTCTGTAACTACTGTTTATACAAATATATTGTCCCTATTGATGATATGAAAGTAATGACTGACTGTTTTTCCAATTAATTGCCAGGAAGCCTAAGTCAAAACATTCTTATAAAAATCTCACTGCCACAAAGTAAATTTTCTTCTGTTTGTACTGTAAGTCTTGCAGCATGCTTCCAGCAGTTGTATCGAGGACAACCTCTTTTAAAAACATTTTAATAAAAATTGAAGACTATGTAAAAATGGCTGATTGTATTTTATTGCTCCTAATAATATTTTTTAATACAATTGTAAGGAAGGATGTGAACTTCGGCTACTATGAATAATACTATTCTTGTTTTAAAGTGTTTTTACTCTTGCTTCACAGTCTTGGTATCTCATATCGGTGATGACTAGAAGTTTCAAACAATTTGCAGTGAATAATGGATTTAATTAGTTGTACCCATGTTTCTGCATGTGATTTTGTCATGAATATCTTATAATTTTCTCAAACACATTCAGGAGATAATTTCTCTGAGTAAGTTTCAGTGTATATATTGTTCACAACTACAAATATTTGAAATTCAACATCTAAGATGTTTTAAAGAGCCTTGCTTGGATGTATGAGTCATATAGTAGTCTCCTGTTTCAGAACTGGTTAAAGGAAACTTACACATGTTTATAACTAGTCACATTTACAGCTTCAACATGTGCTGTGTTCATGTTGTCTAGCATTCATTTTGAAAGGTCTTTTTCTGTGAACTGTTCTGCCATTTTACTTCTTTGCCTGAACAGGCACACAGAACTTATGCTCACTTTGAGTCCAGACACAGCCACAATACAGTCAGCATTTTGCCAAGCAAATATTTCTGGATATTCTGCTAAGATGGATGGATCTTTTATCCTCCAGCCATTTCAAATGTGCCTTCACATACTTTGAAGTGACTTTGTGGCTGGAGTATTTGGATCTTGGAAAACTTGGGTGAGGTAACACACAGCATTGAAAAAGTCACTTGCTGTTAGTGCTGTTAGTGCTCCTTAGCATCTGAGTTCGTACAATCAACAATGGATAGTAGCCCAAAGCACATGGATGCCACTCTCTATTAATATTCACATTCATGGCTTGTCTGTCTGATACCACTAAAGGAACTAACCCTTGAACTGATACCTGATCTTAGGATAGGGTTAAGAGCTATATAAGTTTCTCTTACTTGAAGTTCTATAACTAAATCTAAATTGTATTTCTGACATATGAGTGATTATATGTAGCCATTAAAAATGAAATCTCTGAGCCATCAGTGCCCCAAGGCAGCTGTTCTGTTTTGCTGACACATCATGCTGAATTCAGCTGGTCACTTTTGGCCTGCTCACCTAATTCACCTAGTCCCTGATGGAATGAAATACTTTATTACAGTTTGATTGACCTGCTCGTTACCTCTAATAATTTGTGGAAGGTATAGAAACAAACAAAATGTATTGATTACCTACTCCACAGTTGTGTAGTGGTTAGTGTAATCTAAAAGGTGTTCATTAGTATAGGCTTACACCCTGCATGTCATTTGGGGTCACATACAGAATGGCATTTAATATAATGTACTTTAATGTAAGTAATTAGATTTCTTTTAAAAATTTCAGTGGGATTAATTAAAAATTCTGAATATGCTTAAATTTGTTCTACACTTGAAATTTGTAGGAATTGTAAACTGTAAATTGATTTCCACTATGGCTTTTTCTGCTCTGTGATAACTGAAAACAAGCACATACTGGTTTAACTAGAGGAAATTACATATGTCTTCAGCAAGCTTTAAGTGTTCCATGGAGTTCATTCAACTCAAAGCAATATTCTGTAAGCTTTCTAGATACACAGGTATTCCTGTATCTTAATGGCCAATGATGTTAAAGACTCTTTTCAAGTAGCTACTTTTATCAGCAATACAATTAGTACACTGGTGTCTTAAAAAACTAGCAGGTAGGTCTAATGCAGTTGCTGTTTAACCTCCATGCACCTCTGTAGCCTCAGGTAGAAATTATCACTGTTTCCAAAACATAGAGCAAATACAACTTTCAGCTATGTATTCTCATTTAAAAGTAACTGTTAACTTTCTGGAGAGTTATTCTGGAGCAAAAGAAAGGTAACTGAAGGCAAAGAATTGGCAGAGTTTCCATAAACTACTATCCCTCTCTTATTTTAACTGCCTGGTTTTTATTTCAAGTAGTTAGCAGATGCACCTTCTGGCAACCTTACACAAAGCTATGAAGCTCTTCCCAGTAAATAAACTATAGTCTTGAATATCCAGGAGACACAACTAAGCCCATGTTCATTTTCCAGAGCTGTCCCACCACTTAGAACAGGTAATGTTCTGCCAACAAATATTATCTTTAGAAAAAGATGGACTTCTGTATTTTGCCTCTTGTAGAAATGTTCTTTAAAAAACAGCAACACTCTGTAGCAACCAGAAAGAGTAATTATAGCTTTCTCCGTCTCTAAATATGTACATTCGTTTAACAAAATACACACAAGGATATCCCTTATGTTTTATGATGGCTTGTTCTTCTGCCTTTTTTTCACGCAGAGGGACAACCATACCTTACATAGGAACCCAGCAGGAAAAACCCTAGACATTCCTGGAAGCCCTGCCATCTGTTGGAGCATAGCAGAATGGGAGCTCTCAGATATATAGGAGGTTTTGGTCCATCACCTCTTCTACACTTTCTGTAAAGAACAGAAGATAACACACAGCCCTCCATTTGAATTTTGGGTAAGCCCCTTTAACATAATTCTTATACAAGGATGTTGCTGGCTTACCTGAGGCACTCTGAGATTGCCAGTTTGAGACCATCTTTATATTAAGCAAAAACGAAGCAGTGAAGATGTAGCAAACTAACTGGCATAAAATGAAGACAGGTTTGTCAATTTTTTTCCATGTGTGAGCTTCATGTCCTCAGACAATAGCTAAAGATCATTCCTATTTATCAGCATACACATTTGGCAGCACAAAAGGGATGTAAAGGTTATTTCCTCAGCGTTACAGCTTTGCAGAGATAGTATCCCACTGACAATACTCCTGCAAATAGAACGGCTTTATCCAACATTCCTGTCCTTCCCCAAAAATACCCTGGGTCTGCTTCTTTCCTCCCTCTTTAAAAACAAAGATGGAGCAGAAGGAAAGGGCAGAATTAAATGACGTCGATGCATTTTGTGTGCAGTCCCTTTCACTGGGCTACTTTGAACAGATTATCGTAAATACCAAGATCTCGCTCTCTCAAGAGACAGATAAAGCATATTTGTTATAAAGGGACACACAGATTAAAAATAATCTTCCTGCACACAGCATGGTCAAACAGGAGCAGAAAGGTCACATTAGACAGCATCTGGGTGGATTGTGACAGGGAAGAAATGGAGATGAATGACTAGTCTTAGATTAAAGAGTCCCAGAAGTGTCTTACAGTAGAGTAATCATCATTGCAAAGGTGATTAAAATAGCGCGCTTAGTCATGTCGTATCCACTAATCTGGGAACGGAACGTTATTGTGCAGCGCGTATCCACGCATGTGGTGCATGGAGGCAGAATTTTAAAACGGTGCGTCCCGTTCGGCTTGTGAGTCAAGCCAGCTCATGGAACACCCATTTAATTGCCTCTGTAACGCCACAGCTGCAGTATGTGTATTTCTGCATTCAAATACTAGAAGCTACTTTCCTAGCTATGTTAGCTCATTTTACCTTCATTCTCTTTGCTTCCCTGCTAAATCAGCTGCCCAAGGCCTACGGTGAGAAATGGCTTTCTGCAGTCTTCCAGGGGAAGGTGCCTCCTGCACCCAGCTGGTCTGCAGTAAATCAGAAACCTCCAACACTTCTTCCCAAAAGGGAGAGAGATTCTGTACTCTGGCTGAAGAAAATGTTGCTGACGCTCTTAACAGACCAATGGGCACCAATCTGTTCATGAAATCGTCCTAAATTATTTTTACCAAATTTTACTTAACAGCTAATCTAGCTAATCTATCCAACAACTTCTTATAAATCATGGAACTAACTCCCCTCACTCTTAATCAGATACTGAATCTGAAAATTCCTGCGTGCAGTCTGCATGCTGGAAACTTTAGACTTCCTCACTCTTGCATTATTTGTGTTTTATCTTTTTTCACGTCAGTTTTAGAACAAGATTCTTCATTTGTCATAGTTCCTGACCTGAGGGGCCTGCTTGTTCTGCTTGCAAAGTTCTCTCCTGCTTGCTCTGAGAAATCTAAGAAAATAGTTAAATATTAAGAGAGATCTTGTCCAAATGTCTCCAAGCTGAGAAAACTAACCACATGCATCATTTTTATCCACTTTATGCTCATATTCTACCATGCACATGAAGACTGATTAAGACAGACAAGACTCTCAGTTAACTGAAAAGATGGCAACTGTAATTAGCTTATTTAGAATGAGGATGAGAATGTGAAACAATAAGACTGTCTTAGCTTTGATACTTGAAATTTCTGAACTGAATTAACTCAAAGCTAGAAGAAAATTATTTACTATTATTATTATTGCAAAATATCTATAAAAATAGAAGCATTAGACAGAAAAATGCACTTTCTTAAGTTCAGTCTCTTGAGTATTGAAGGCAATCTTAAGACATGGAACACAATCTTAACAAGAGCCGCAGCCCCTGATGTAGATGGCTTTGTGAAGCCCTAACCTCCAGGGTATTTATAGGAGACGGTGGCAAGTTACCCAGCAAGAAGCAATGTAGCTGCATTATTGCACTCTGCTTGCTTTAATTTGTTCTGCCAAGAAGTTGTGTGTGCTGGACAAGGCACATCTCCTCCCTGGTGTGACTGTGATGCTGCTACTCACTGGTCTACTGTGTGTTGAATTGTGCTGCTTAGCCATAATTGAAAAGGTTTCTTAAAAATGTACAGATAAGCGATTATAGAAGATTTTTTTCCTTTCATACATTATTCTGAGTGATATTACCTCTTCTGTATTTTAGCCTCCTTTTTTCCTCACACAGAGCAAATTTTGCTGTGGTGCCTAGGAAAATGATTCATCAGGTGTCGTTACTTTCAAATCCCCTGTGGTACCCAGAAGAATTTTCAAAATTGTCTTGCATAATCTCACTGATAAAGGACAGCTGCCTACAGAACACAACTATAAAAATTAGTCCTAAGTTTCTGTGTTTTTTAATACATTTCAAGCTGCCTATTCATTGCTCCAGTTTGGACTATAGATGTTAATTATTTACAAATTCAAGTAATTTATGGGACAGACTCGGGTAGTCTTGTACTTTTGGCCAGAGAGATAAAACTATTACTGGTATTTGCTGTCCCAGAGATGCCAGCCCACTGCAGGGAGCCATGCCAGACTGCTTTCCTCAAATGGTGACATCCAGGGTAAAAAGACAAGATCTTTTTCTCTCATCGTCCTCCTCTTCGTCTGTGATACGTGTTCTCAAACAGGAGGCTGGCTCTTCCCAGGGGATCCAGAACTTCATATCTCTAGAAGCCAATATTCCTCTCTGTTCTGCAGCAGTATCATGAATATTTTTCAAGAATCAAGATCTGTCTGTTCTGCCAGAGAAAATAAGGTTTTTGCCAGATCTTAGTCATGAACCACATAACCCAATAGTCTATATTTAGTAATTTCTCTTCCAGATGGTGCACATTTCCTTTTCTCATCTTAGGATTTCTTCTCCTCAGTTGGACTGTTTATGTTATCCCTTCCTGTTTTTCCCTCCATTTCTCTTCAAATAAGGCTTAGAGTTAGTCAATGCAGTTACTGTAAAAATAATTCTCAAAGCCTCTCGCTGCTGTAGGTAGTCTGCCCCAGGGTACAAGTCCATATTTTTAGATACCATAGTGCTATTTTTCCCAGATGACTCCAAAAATATATCTGAAATTATTTTGTAAGTGCTCTGAATGTTCTGTCATTTCTTTTTATTTGAGGTGGCAGCAGTTTTGATGGATTCACGTTGCAAGGTTACATTTCAGACTTGCTTGCAACTGATAGAAAACAGTAAAGTTTTGGAAATGAGAAGTTTGAAAGGCACTGTTCCCGAGAGGCCAGACCAGCCAGAAAAGAAATCATAAATCACTGTTGCATAATTATAGGAGCATAGAAGATAAGACAGTAAGTTGAATAAAACTCCAAGCTTACTAAAAAAGATGTCCATTAGAAAGGGTGGAGAGAGCTTTTTATTTTGTTTCCATGGGAGAAACCTTGTTCACTGTCTTTCAGGTGTGTAGAATTTCACCAGGAAGAAATACAATCAAGAAGCAGAGAAATGATTCTAAATGCTGCCAGGTGTACAGTGGGCCACATGTCGTCTAGTCCTGGGTGAGGTAGCTCACCTCAGACTTTTAAAGGCCCGCTTGATCACGTGGTAGCAGTGCTGTGATTCTGATGAGTGTCTTTCCTTTTGCCAAAGGGAAAGTGCTGTGGTACAGAAGCACAGCTCAAATAGCTTTAGTTTCACTGTCACTCTGGCAGCTGTAGGAAGAACAGTGCTACCATGAACATCTGGTAAATAAGAGAAGTGAAAACAAACATAGCAAAAATGGATAAGCAGAAAAGATTTCATGAGAGAGAGGAAAAGTGGCGACAGGGCAATAGGGAGTCAACATGAAGCCCGGCAAAACACACCGAGTAAAACCTCTGTCTGTTCTGTCGCTTAGGCATGGGTGTGCATCTACTTATGCAAGTAAAGAAGAGTCTTGCTTAATGTTAGAGTGTTATGCTGCTTCTCTTCCCATTTTAATTCTTAGGGCTTGCAGCAAGATGTTCTGATATGATATATAATTGTGGAAAATGTCTCATGTAGCACAGCACAGTAGATAAGCGTTAGTATCTCAGAAGAGCATCATCAGATTAGTAATGAACTGTATTACTTGATGTTGTCTTGATAAATATGGTGATAGAAATAAATCATGGTAGCTTTACAGTTCTATTCAGTCTTTGGACAGAGAGTCACCAAGGCATCTGGGGCCACAGATGGGATTTTTGTCACTCTCCTTCAGCTGTCCAGCCAGACTGATCTTAGTGGATGAGGATTATTTTGGAGTTAATGTTGCTTGGATGTTGTCATATTACTCTCCTTCAAGACTCTTTTCCTGGATATTGGCTCCTAACTCTTTTCCACTGTCTTCTGGGGCTTTACAACACTCTCTCACAGCTATTGGTTGTTTCAACATTTGTGAGGGAGAGATGGGAACACTGCGGGCTGTGGGGAACAGTATGTTTCAGGCATTTTACATCCCCTCTATAGGGTAACTCTGCGGTTGTCATCCCCCCGGCTTTCAGGAAAAGAAAAACATTTTAAGAGGTCAGGGACACAAAAGCAGATGACAAGTATTGGACTGAGAGTACTGTACAGGATCAAGGACAAGATTCACGTTATGGTGACTATTAAGCTGCAGCAATACGAGTGCCTAATAATTCTGGTACCTTACATCCTTTCAAAACCTCAGTGTCGTAATATGGTGATATATGGTGCTGCTGTGCCTGCTCTGATAAGCACGTTAGGGTTTTTGAGTAGTAAGGCAGAGTGAACTCCTTTGAGGTCACACATACGCACACTTGTAGTTAGACAGGTTGAGGAATTAGGAGCATCATACACAGACAGTTCTTTCCTCTTGGATTGGAAAGTCTTCAGAGCTGACATGAACTGTTAACACTGAGTTATTAATTCTGCCATTTGAGGACTCTCTGAAGTGGACTATGCGAGATGTATTTCATGGCTGCCACTCTAGCTTCTATATTTGTCACAAATTGTCAGTGTCGTTGGTTAAAAACTATGTGTACTCAAAGGCAAAATTATTCATCTCTGTGGAGCTGATGCTTCCAGAAATGGTTGGAAGGGTGCTGGCAGAGCCGTGGGAAAGTTTGCAGTGGAAACTGATGTACTTACCCAGTGGAGGAATGTGAGCTTCAAAGAGAGAGCAAAATGACCAAAAACGGGTCAAAGAAATACAGGCAATTGGAAGCAGTTGAAAAAGAAAACCTGAGTTAAGTGTGAACTCAAAGAAAAAAGCAAGTTTAATAATAAAATGAATAATAATTGCTACAGGAAAATTAAAAAGGACAGTTCACAGGACAATGAATAATTGATAGTATCGAAAGGTGGAAAATCTCAGAATTCCTGTACAGGTAATTACTGTTTCCACATTTGAAAGATTATTTTTAACTCTGCTTCTCCTCTAAGCTAGATACTGGCAGCTGCTGTGCACCTGGATAGCTGGACCATCTTTTCTGCATTTCGTATCGTTTGCATTCTTTCAGTTGGTTATGCTTTTCAGCAATTTGTATCCTGCTTGAGCAGGAGGGTTGGACCCAATGGCCTTTGAAGGCCCCCTCCAACCCTAAAAAACTGTGTGAACTGTGTATATTATATAACAAAACACATGCAATGTAGGTTTAAACTATTTAAGATAGGTTTTGCGCTGTCCATTTATTATTAACAACCATGGTTTTCAAAAAGGTGTCTTTTCTAACCACAAAAACAGGTTTGCATGGTTTTGAACCTATCAATAAGGTGGCAGTGATAAAGTGATAGCTGGTGATAAGATCCCTGAATGAGACATAACTTTTTCCAGTATTAAATATAGATCAGGTATCAGATTATAAAAAACATTTCCACATGTACAAAAACTCACATTTCAAATCAGCACTAGTTTGGTTGGGGGACATCCAGCATGATTACTTTTTCTTTTTTAATGAGTTAATTTTACTGACTCATTGTCATCTGGTGCATGTTTGTACAACTGTGACCACAACAATTTGGGGTGGGGGGGAGCAGAGCTGTTCTTGTGATTCTTAACACAGGGTCTGTCCCATGCAACTAGAAGAATGAGTAGGTTTTCAGTAGTCTGTGTTCTCAGCAGGCTTCAGGACAGGGTTAGGACACCAATGCAGTTATGTATTGCAGACCACTGGTCTTCATTGAGCTCACTTATGCATCATAACTGCCTTCCTTCCTGAATACACCTTTCTCTTTTCTCCAATCTTGCTTTTCTCGGCTGTTCCTGGCATTTTTCTGGTTCTGCTCCCACATTCTTCTCTTCTAATATGAGTCTAATAGTCTGATATTGTTCAACTGATGTCTTGGAGGCATAGCTGGGTTTTGTTAAAGCAACACCATTCTCCTCCTTCAGTCCTTTTCTCATCCCTTTGAGATGTAACAAGGTATTAACTGCTGACACCAGTTTTCTCCCTTCATGTTGTACTGTGATTGGTGCTAAAATAAGAAAGATTTTTTTTTTATTCCCTTTCTGTGTGTATTTCCTAGGCAGAAGAGCACTGCTTTCATTCTGGTGTGTTTTTCCTACAACACAGTCTAAGGACAGCCTTTCAATGACTGCCATACATCTTTCTAAGCAGTGGCAAAGGATTCAAAAGTAGTAAGAACAGTAACTTGAACTTAAACCAAGCAAGACAGGCTGTCCTTATACTGAGGAGACTACCTGCCAGCGCACCTCCTGCCTTAAAGCAGGCTTTTAATCAACAGTTAAAGCTGGAAAGATGCTTGTGCTGCTTGAGTGTCCTTTGCACAGTAATGGTCATGCAATGCACCATCAGAAAACAACTCCACTAGTTCCTATGAATCTTTTCAAGCTCTTCCATTACAGTTCCTTAGTGTTTCTCAGAGAACAAGGATTTAGCAAATGGCAAAGGACCTGACAGTGGCCAGTGAATGTTAAACAACATTTACCTACTTTTTACAGGCAACGATAATGACTTAGAGTGTCAGCAGGAGACAACACACATGCATGAACAGGCTGAGAGAGATCTAGTTCAGTGAGATATATTTAACCTTTTCTTCAGCCCCAAACTAGCAAAGATAAGCTGTCATTATCAGATTGTTCTGGGAGGAAAATACATTGCACTGAATAAATACCCTTTCCTTTTAAAAAACACTTGATTAAGACATAACTTCCAGTATTACTAATCGATTCTCTATGAATAAGATAAGAGATGTGTGGAGTTTGTTCATTTCTCCAGCAGCTTTCTGCTAGTGATACCAGATGCAGTTCATAAAGAGGACAAGAAAGTTTATCACCCAGGCTTTCTTGTTATATGGGGGATTTAAATGGTCTTTCAAAAAGCTCTCTCAGGAAGATATCATGGGCCCTAAACATTTGAGCTAGACTCTGACCGGTGTCTTGATCCTGTGTGAGCATCAGTATGATGCATTTTTGCATATCTACTCTATTTAAAGGGTCTAGACAAATTTCTGTCTTCTGTCAGAATATCACTGAGCAGCTGCAGCACATTTAATCCCTGCAGACAAAAAATCTCCTTTTGCTCATGATACTTTTTAAAAATACATGAAAAGCCTTGTTAATTTGTGTTTACCAGTAAAAGATTAAATTCTGCCTTAATTTGGCTAGAATATAGCCTGGGTCCATTTGAAAACATGGTGGCTTGTTTTTAAATGTCATTTAATTTTTTTTTCCAACAGCTTTTATAAGACTTGTGACATCTGCGTGAGGAATTTTCTAGCTATGGTGACAGCTGCTCTTTTCCAGAAAGTTCACCTCCACTAGAATCCATTTGATAAGACAGGCTCTGACTATCTTATTAGTCTTCTCATTTTATTTGTGATTTATCTTTCTAAGACCACATGTTTATAAACTGCATTTCATGTTACTCAACAGTTAACTTACAATATTAATAAGAGATGTTTCTAAAATAACTGTATGATTATTAAATAGTCATAAATGGAATGACTATCTTTCTTTAGTGGAAAGATATTACTTCTTGGTCATTATATCTGTGGACTAGTCAGGCTATTGAAAAGGGATGGAGAGCAGTATCACTTCTCCCTTCCCAGAGAATTTGAATTAAATTGCTGACAGCAGCAACGAACATATAGTTAGCGTGTCTCTGACATATTTTTGTTCTTGAAGGATCTCCGGTTATACAAAATGGTATGAATTAGATCTGTTTTCTAGGTCAGCTGCTTAGTTTGGCAGAACAGTGTGTCAAGACCCTTTCAACAATGATTGAAATAGACTGTGGTTGGCAGTACATGGAGAGGGCACCCGGAGAAAGAATGGATGTTACATATTCATGCATTTTTGGGGTCTGCTCACCTTATCTTTTTTGGATGGGAGGGAAAGGGATTCTGGACAGAAGGTTAATAAAGTAAACAAGAGATCCACAAATTGGCAGAGAAAGAGGAGCAGCAGGGACATTGGAAATACCATGGCCTTGTTTTAGTGGCCTGGCTTTCAAGATAGGCATGAATTCAGAGGGGAAGGCTAACACAAGGCTGTTATAAGGAAGTCCCGGAGTATAAAACTTTGGCCTCTCTCTTAATGCTGATTTAACGCTGCAGAAGCAGCCTCCGTTTTCACAAGACTGTGATGAATTAGGAAAGACCTACATGCAGCCAAACCTATGGATCTCTTTGCTTGAACTTTTGTTCCAAAGCGAAGTGAAGCAGTAATGTCTGTAACAACTCTTTAGTTATCATGCTGTACATGCCCTGTCAGAAATGTGAGTGTTATGTACAAGTGAATCTTTGCTGAAAAACAAAATGCATATTCCTTGCTTTAAACATATCTTACAGGATTTATATGTTTTTTAAAAGAAACCTTAAAATAATTTTACGTCAAGAGTACAGTTTGATTTCAGTTTATGTATAAGAATAACTTGTTATCTCTAAGAGTGCAGGACAGAACCAAATTTGGTGACCCTTTGTTAATTTTCTACTTGTACAGGTTTTGGACTTTTAATGTTTGTTGTTCTATATGGCCATGGTAAGTTCAAGGGCAGTAATATTTATTTCTGAGTAAAGGGAGGTGGTTGAGTCGCCATCCCTGGATGTGTTTAAAGATTGTTTGGATGAGGTGTTGAAGGATATGGTTTAGGAGTGAACTTCTAAGGTAGGGTAGATGGTTGGACTCGATGATCCCAGGAGTCTTTTCCAACCGGAGTGATTCTGTGAATGTGTTACATTGCCAAGTGTAAAAATTAGGCTCAGAAGCAGTTACCAGGCAGGAAGTTGTCAAGCAAATCAGAAAAAAAGAGGAAGATACAATAAATTCCGATTTAAAGAAAAGGAATTAAAATACATTGGGGGGGGGGAATCACCATTTTTACTGCTGTTTTATTCCATGAGTAATACTCTGAATGTGCTATAGCATTAGAAGAAACCTCAGAAGCTGGAGGGCTGAAGGACATTGAACATTCAGGTATACCACAGAATCACAGAACATTAGGGAATGGAAGGGACCTCAAAAGAGCATCTAGTCCAATCCCCCCACCACAGCAGGATCCCCTAGATCAAGTTGCACAGGATGGCTTTTAAACATCTCCAGAGAAGGAGACTCCACAACTCCCTGGGCAGCCCGTTCCAGTGCTCTGTCACTCTCACCACCTATCTGTCTTCTGTCACTACATATAAAACATGGAGGTAGCACAGAAGTTTTCAGATCCTATTTAACCATCCCTGATGGAGAACTAAATATTTTAAAGCATGTTGTACCTGCTGGATTAGAGACTTAATGCAGTATTGTTGCACGGCATTCTCGTAGGCTGTCTGATGTAGGGACTCTCACCAGATAGACCACAGGCCGAAGGCGGCTAAAAGCAAATATTTCTCTTGAATGGACCATTTCATGGCTTACACAGTATCAGAGAAATGTCTGAGGTACTGCAGGTCAGACTCAAAATATTTAGCACACATCATTATTCTGTGCTGACTGCCAGGTAAAACTTTGGTCCAGTGCCTCACACAGTGAATATGGAAATGCAGGGGTGCACAAAAAATGCTTCCTTTTCTGCCATGTTTGGTACTTTGCCCCGAGCAGTTTGACAAGGAACATGCCCTTAGGAAACAGGATTGCTGGTCGTGTGTGCTAGGACATACATGAAACAGAGTTAAAGATGTGCCTCTTCTCAAAGGCATATGATACCAGGATCTTGTCTCATTGCTGATCAGAAGCACAAGACGTCTGTAGGCAGCTGATTCACTGTCAAAAACCATGTCATGAGCTGTAATTGCCAACTGCCAGGTTTTGAATGTGTCTACATTTAAATAAATGGGGTGGGACATGGGATGAAGGAGATCATAGAATGGAAGACAAGACATAGTCCTGTAAGTAGAGCAGATCAAAGATGGAATGCTGCAGTTTGTGGTAGTAGTGGTGAGGACATCTTGAAGAGATAATCAAAATGGTTGTAACAATGTAACTCATGATGAAACAGAACAATGGAGGCCACCATTTTGCACCAGGTAAAAATTACCAGTTTGTTTAATAAAAATCTTCAATGTATATGGATATGATAGGAAAGACTCCACTTAACAAAAGGCCTACTTCTAGCTTTTCAGGAAACAACTGAAAAACCTGAAGCTCTGTGAGTTTCGCGTAATCAAATACATGCATCTAACTTTTGCACGGAACAGACTTTCGGTTTTTGTTAAATCATACAATTCAGCATCGTTACTCGGGAGATGCTAGCAAAAGCATTTCCACAACTTCAGCAGCCTCTTGAATCTGGAGGAAATGACTATCAAAGATTGTCAGCCAAAGCAGTAACACAATACTCTCAATTCAAATCGTGACCCAAATAGAAAATAATGTTTCACTTTGGAGCACTTTAAAAGAGTTCCTCCTTCCTCACACAAGATATATGATCTGATTAGCAGAGAACTGTTAGCAGTACAGTTCTTTGTTCCAGTAGTTAATCAAATAATATGAAAATATTCAGCAGTAAGTATCACTGTTGTGTTTTTTTTATAATTCATCTAAAGCCCATGGCAACAGGAAGGAAAAGTAATGATATGTTCCTGAAACCCATCAGCTTGTTATGGAATTAGTCTCCCTGGAGACGACATCTGAACCCTTCTCTATTGAGTTTTCTATTGCAAGCAAGAAGTGAGGGTGATAATAAATATGGCTATTAAAGAAATTGGCCTGCTTTATCAAATGCAAGTTTGTTTACTTTTAATTAGAAGAGCTTTCCTGAATAAGAAAGGTCTGGTTGCTCTTTGTGCATCACCTATTTTTTGTAAAAAAGTCTCCATTAGCATGCTCTGCGTAGTTTCTTACCAACTCCTGTCATGCCAGCGGCTGAAGGTTTCTTTTTGAAGACGCTGGCTATTGCTGACACTTCTGCAGGAAGGCAGGGTAGTGTGTGCTTTGTTGTGAATGGCTGCCATGCCTGGGCCTTGAACTGTTTGCTGAAACTCCTAAAGTCCTCCCCAGTGCTATTCTGCCCGGTATGTGCCATGGAACTCTACTTGTAATGTTAAAAAGACCCGCTGAAATATTACTGTTATTTCAAACCCATAAAAATCCACAGTTCTTCTTAAGAAATCAGCACTAAATATAAAAGCAATCTGATTGTGAACTGAAGTCACAGTAAAATAAAGAATTCTCCTGCATGCTTAAATAACTTTTCTTTTTTTTTCTTATTTTTTAGGTTATTGTTTTCCTGCTTCAGGACAGTCCTCCCCTCCCTTTAATGTGCCTGAACTAAAGGGCTTAATCATCTTTTCCCCTTCCTCTCCTTCCCCAGTGACAGAACTTTTCATTTATGCTTTCGTTCTTTGAAAAAGCTAAAGCAACATTTGTGTTCTCTTCATGATTTATCCATAATCCCCTGAAGTTTAAGAAAAACTTGGGCAGAGTACTTTTCAGAATATATGGGTAATAAAACGTGCCTCAGAAGAGCTTCTTAGACTCCCAATTTAAAATGCTTGCTTTGCTCTTTAATGATTCTGTTGTGGTGGACAAACCTTAAATAACATTTTAATGTTGATCACTGACTCCTGATCTAGGAAAACAGGATTCTCTTGAGAACCCATTAGCATCATGTAGTTACCCAGAAGAATTACTGCTGGGCAATATGGATACCTCCTCACCTGTAGGAAATAGGTGGTTGGCATCTGCAGTCTCATTAATCTTTGCATTGGAGAGCCTGGGTGTGAGGATGATGCTAAATCTTCTCCATGATAAGGCAAGGGAAGTAATTACTGGTGGGCCAAGGGAAAAACTGCCAACTTCTTTTTTTAACAGCATGTACATGGTTTCAGGTAAAAGCAAATGGTAGCTGGGAGATTTCATTTGTTCAAAAATATTACCAGACCAAAGCCACTGATCTTATATTTTAAAATGCTGCTGCTAAAGGAGAGCTGATCTGGGGATGTCCAGTCCAGGAGTGAGCAAGTTTCACGAAAATGTAAGGAATTAGAGCTCCCTGATCATTCTTTTGAGAGCAGCAAATTGATTAAACTAAGCTGGACTGTGTTCAGTTTTGGGCACCTCAATTCAAGAAAGACATTGAGGTACTGGAGAGTGTGGAAACAGGAGCAGCACAGCTTGGTGAAGGGCCCAGACTGGGGTTGTTTAGCCTGAGGAAGTGGAGGCTGGGGGGAGACCTTATCACCCTCAACAAGTACCTGAAGGGACATTGTAGAGAGCTGGGTGCTGGTCTCTTCTCACAGGTAATTAGTGATAGAACAAGAGGAGACGAGCTCAAGCTACACCAGGGGAGGTTTAGGCTGGACATGAGGAAATTTTTTTTCCTGAAAAAGTAGTCAAGCTTTGGAACAGGCTGCCCAGGGAGGGGGTTGAGTCAGCATCCCTGGAGGTGTATAAACATTGTTCAGATATGGTGCTTAAAGATGTGGTTTAGTGGTGAACCTGGTAGAGTAGGGTTATCGGTTTGATGATCTCAGGGGTCTTTTTGAACCTGAATGATTCTATGATTATAATTTGAGCCAAAAGGGAGGAATCCAGGGCCACTGGCTTCTACAAATTTCTGTGGATTGGAACTAGATGTTATGTTCTAGTCTGATGAAAGGTGGATCCCTTAGGCATTTAAATCACTGTTTCCTCACAAAATATTGTTGTTTTCTTTTGACAGTTATGTAAGAACAAACATTTTCTACAGTAAAGAAACAAAATGCAGCAGAAATTCAAAGCCCGGCCACAAGGAAAAACAATCAAAAGCAGATTGATTTCAGCTAAGTGTGCCACGTATCAGTGCTGGCAGCACAGATGTACGCCGTAGGGATCATCACCTGTACTTCACACTGTCAGAGTGTTTGCCTGGGAGCTCTTTAATGATTTCAATTCCGTGAAGTGCTAAGCAGTTTCCCTGGTACCTGTGGCTCCTGCTGGCTTGCTTTGGGTCACCACATTCAGAAGCATAAACCCAGAGAGATACTGTACCTCTGTTGAAGCTGGGACTGTAAGAGACAGATAATGAGGAAAAAAATACTGCTAAATAGAGTGTGGAGAGAGGCTGATAATTCTTTGTATGGTGGGAAATCAACTGGTGTACTTGACATGTTTTATAGTTAGTATGCATCCTGGTGTTGACTGCTTGCCTTTTATGGGACATTTGGGGATTATAAAGGGCAGTGGGCAAGGGCGTTTATGCCTTTGTAAGCACAAATGCTAGACGTTTCCGATTATACATGTAGGTTACCATTGATGAATGTTCACTGAAGGATCAAACAGCAACACTTCACACATAGTATTTTACAAGACAGAGTCATAGTGGCAAGCATCAGAATTCACTTCTAGAATATCTTATAGTTGCATTTCACATAAACTGTAATTTTGTGCCACTGGGTGCATTGAATTTGGAGGTATTTCTGGTCTTGGACTAGATTAGTATTTCTTTGAAACAAGTATTTTCTAGAACTCGAATTTTATTTCACAAAACCTAAACATTGTGTGGAAAATCAATTACTATATGAAATAGAAGCTGAACAATACAGCCAGTCTATCTATGTTTGCACAGAGACTTAAAATAAGTTCTTCATTTTAAGGTTTGAGAGTCACAGCAGTTTATCTCAGTATTGAAGCGTGTCAAATGAAGAGAAAAGGAACTAAAAGAGTATAATCTGAAGGTTACAAATCCTGTCCTAAAGAGCAGCTCATTGTCAACACAGGTATTTGGACTTAGGAATTACTTCTGCTTTTTACTGTCACTAAAGAGGAATGAATTAAAGCCTTGCAAATCACCTGAGTCTCACTGGTTAAGAGGTGCTAATTGGCAGAGGACAGGGAACACTCATCACAGTTTAAGTAACAGTGCCTTCTGCTGAAAACAAAACACTGCTGTGTTTCCCCATGGGTAGGGACTGGAAGAGACAAGGTATTTTCTCCATATTTCTTCCTGCCATGAAAGTCTTTTGAATTACATACATTGATAGAATTATCATGCTAAATTTTGAATGAAGCCCATACATTATTGAAATGAGGGGGAAAAATATGGTGCTATCTATTCAGATAGGAGCATTTAGCCTTCAATAATTTATTCTGACATACCCAGGACTTTGCTAAAGGTCACTGACAAAGGTAAATCCTTTATATTTGTGGGGTTTGTCTGTTGATTGTGGAGAGTTTTCATTCTGTAACTGGCCTGGACCACTTGCACTAGTCCCTGTGGTGTACCTACCTGCCCTAGTGCCTTAGGCCGTGTCATACATTCCCCTGTATCTTCACTGGATAAAATGTGTTGATTAGAAATATGCTGTAGCCATTCTCAAAGTGGCTTACAGTGAAAGAATTACATTTAATGTTATTGACATTAATTTCAGGCAAATATTGTGCCATAATAACTCAATGTGGCAAATACTGTGTCACTTAACTGGGATAGTTATAGTTGCTATAGCATGATACGGTGTGCTTGCGGTTTTGCGTGGCTTAAAGAGGGTCAAACCACCACCTATTCATACAGTGGTTATAAGAATATAATAAATGTAAAGATATTGTGCACTGCTCACATACAATTGCAAGTACTAGAAGGATGTTAGGATTACTGGGTTCATTTGGCTTTAGGTTGGACTGGATGGTCTTTTCCAACCTTATCATTACTGTGATACTGTGAACAATGATTTGAGACTAGAATAGTTGCCACTTGTCAAACGAGGCTTTTCAATTAAGTTAAAAACCAAACTACATTCTTGAACTAGTATTTTCTTCTGGGTTGAAATATCTTTCAAAGGTCCCTTCTGTCTTTCTTGGTTATGGTGAGCTGAGTTTCCCTTTTAAATGGTAATGTCACTGAAACCCTTCTAAGTAAATATACCAATGCCTGGCCCCAAATCAGTTATTAGTTATTAACAAATACTATATAAATACCCCAGAATGAGTTGGTCCATTGAGACTTCATGTTACTGAACTAATTTATATCCTGCTTAAATAACTTCCGGTGTCAAAGACAGTCAATAGGAGGGTACTTGGTTAACTGAGGGCAGAACTTGTCTCCTAGAAATTCATCATTCAAATAGAGCTTTTTTTTTTTAATGTCAGCTCTGAACACTGAAGCCAGAATTTAGCATTTTGGTTTTGAACATCTAATTAATTCCAATACATCTGCAGGTCTTATTTGCTTTGGCTCCCATTCTGCCCCATTAGTCATAGCATCACAAGTACTTCAGACTGGAAGGAGCCTCTGGAAGCCATTTGGGCCAAATGCCTGCTCAAAGTAGAGCCAAGTTAGATCACCTTGTCCAGTCAACCTGATCAAGAGCCTTGTCCAGTCAAGTGTGAATATCTCCAAGGATGGAGTCTCAACAACTTCTCCTGGTAAACACTTCAGTGCTACTGTTTCATCTGTTTCTAGTATTTCCAGTGCTGCAATCCATTCCTGTTGGCCCCTTATCCTGTCACTGTGCACCAATATGCTCCTAGAAGGTTAGTGAAAATAACAGTAGCATCCCACCTCACCCCTTCTTCCCTAAATTAAAAAAGAACTCAGACTCTGCTTGTGTGAAGGGTTGATGTTCATATGTGACTGCTTGGAGCTTACATACATCTTCACTAGCAGCTCATAAGAATGAGCACTGTTTTGTTAGTTGAAAGGCCTGGAAGGAAATAGCACTAGAAACATGTTTTCAAATACCAGAGTCTTCAGAGATAACTGGGAATATAGATTAGAACCTGGGGGCTTATTTATGGCTGCACCATTAATATTCAATTATACAATTCTTTTACTGACTTTTTCACATTAAAAGATATAATTTCTCTCAAGATAAAAAAGCTGATCTCTTGTAGCGTTCTGCAGATGTATCAGATGTTTTCCAAAGCTTTTAAAAAGCACTGTATTACTATTCTATCCAAGCACTAGCATGAAGAGATAGAATCTAATTTAAAAGCTTAAGTCAAGCAGCTTTTGTGCTTGGGTAGTGAAACACTTCTCAGTAATTTCTCCTGCAGCTGAGAAGCTCTGCTGTCTGGTGGGGGATGTACAGGTATCTGCTGCAGGCAGTGCAGCCTGCTGGGGTGTCAGTCACTCCTCTGAGCTTTGTGTCATCAGCAGACTTCCTGACAGAGCACTCTAATCCCTCATCCAAGTCATTAATTAATTGATTGAATAGGACTGGTCCAAGTACTGACTCCTGGGGGACTCCACTAGATACAGGCCCATTGACCACCACTCTCTGGCTTCTATCCTTCAGCCAGCTCAGGATCCACCTCACTACCCTATTGTCCAGACCACACTGCCTCAGTTTGGCTGTGAGGATGCTATGTAAGATTATGTCAAATGCTTTACTGAAGTCAAAATAGACCACATCCACTGCTTTGCCATCATCTGTCCACCTGGTTATGCCCTCATAAAAGTCTATCAGGTTGGTCAAGCATGACTTCCCCTTGGTGAAGCCATGCTGACTGTCCCTAATGATCCTTTTGTCTTTGATGTGCCTGGAGACAGCATCAAGCAGAACCTGGACAGGCTGGAGAGCTGGGCAGGGAGAAATTTAATGAACTATAACAAGGGCAAGTGTAGAGTCTTGCATCTGGGCAAGATCAACCCCGGGTACCAGTATAGCTTGTGGACTGACCTGTTGGAGAGCAGTGTAGGAGAAAGGAACATGGGGGTCCTGGTGGACAGTAGGATAACCATGAGCCAGCAATGTGCCGTGAGGCCAAGAAGGCCAGTGGCAGAAGCAGGATGTTTAACAGATCAAGAGAGGTTCTCCTCCCCCTCTACTCTGCCCTGGAATATTGTGTCCAGTTCTGGGGCTCTCAGTTCCAGAAGAACACAGAACTGCTTGAGGGAGTGCAGTGCAGAACCACAAAGATGATGGAGTAGAACACCTCCCTTATTAGGAAAAGCTGAGGGAGCTGGGTCTCTTTAGCTTGGAGAAAAGGACACTGAAGGGTGACCTCATCAATGTTTGTAAATATGTGAAGGGTGGGCATCAGGAGGAGGGAGCCAGGCTATTCTCAATATCATCTAGTGATAGGACAAGCAGCAATGGGTGTCAGCTGGAACATCGGAGGTTCCACATCAATATGAGAAGGAACTTTTTCACAGTGACGGTGACAGAGCACTGGAACAGGCTGCCCAGTGGGTTTGTGGAGTCTCTTTCTCCGAAGATGTTTAAAACCCACCTGGATATGCTCCTCTGTGACTTGGTCTAGGTGACCCTGCTGTTGCAGGCAGATTGGACTACATGATCTTTCAAGGTCCCTTCCAATCCCTAATGTTCTGTGATTCTGTGAATCTATTCCTGCTCAAGTTTCTTGGGTCAGTTTTGGCCTACTGTAGAATTCTGTGCTAATGGGTGCTTTGAGTATCTGTCCATCTCTCTGACCCCACTGCAGTGGCAACACGTGGTGCTGGAGGCAGTTCTGCTCAAAAGACAATGACAATTCTTTTTCTTCCATCTTTCTAATGATTGAACAAAGGCACAAGAAAAATGTTTTCCCTGTGCTTTTTTTTACCTCCTCATGTCTTAGTAAGTGTCTCAAGAAAGGAGTTGAGTTTTCAGTCAATATTTGTCCTACAAAAACCCAGGATGTTTTCTCTTGCTATCCCCTCACAAGTCTAGATTGTGACTTTTTGGGTAATTGCTTTCAGCATTTTGTCTTTGTATGTCACCTTAAATTTGGGGCAAATCTCAGATGATTTCTTCAATGTGATGGACAGGTGAATATCATTCCTTCCTTCAGCAAGCATAGGGAGCAAAGTGTCTCACTCACATTATGCAGAGTCATAAGTATGAAAACTTCTCAGGATACAGTTACAAGACTGTTCAAAAGTAGCTTGTACACTTGTGATCTTGTTAAAACAACAGCCTCTGCCATATGGTGGGACAGCAATTAAGCATCACAACATGGCAAATTGCTGGGTCTGCACTTTCTTCCTCATTTGCTTTTCCTCAGCTATCTACTACGTGTCAGAAATAACTGTCACTTTCTGACTAGCCAATTAAATTTCATTATTATTATCATCCAAGCTAGCTAATTTGTGCCAATTCTTTTCCCTGCCTTCTTTTTCAGAACACTAAAACCACCCCGTTTCACAATCACATCAATTTTCTGCTTTGCCCTTTGTGCAATCTGGATTTACCCTGGCAAAGAGAATCTGTCTTTGCTCACAAGCAAAATGTTTGCGGGGAAGGAAGACAGGAAAGGAGAGACAGGGATAGGATGGGGAAGGGAACAGATACATTAATATGGGACTTTGAGAAGAACAGCCACGACAGGGTTCCGCCTTCTGTGTTCAGCAAACCCCCAACACACAGTCAGTGTGCAGTGTGGTTTTATTTCAGTGTCTGCTTTTCCTACAGCAGAGATGAATATCAAGGAGTTCTGTTATCCTGGTGTGTACTGCATGCTTATTAGGGATTATCATCTACTGCTTGCTTTCTTTCCGCTTCAGATCTAACTCACCTGTTTGCACTGGAAGCATCTGGCTGTATTCACTTGGAGGTCTATCTTCTCCTATAGTCATTTCTCTTGTAACTTATCCGGTGGTAATTCTCAGTGTCTTTAATCGTTGCCTAGGTGTTGGCTTTTGTCTTTTATTCTTTACACTGTTGTGTTTATTGGTCGATTGGAAAAAGCAGTAATTTCATCAGCTTTATAAATGACTTATTTAAACCAAATTGAAAACTCCATTAGATTATAGGGTGGCTGCTGTCTTACTTGGAACTATGTCTGTATAAATAGGATGCAAAAATTATATCAAGCTTGATTATGAGAACAACATTGTCTAGGAAATAACCAACCACAAATAAACCTTGGCTTTGAGAGACTAAATACAAAACCTGTAAAGCGTTAAATAGATCTGGAAGTTCAGTTACACTGAGGCAAAGTATGAGATGTAGTGTGTGAGAGTCGTGGAAGTATCCAGAACTTTTTCATTTGGGTCCTTTAATCTAGACTGGAAAAAAAAACAAACTAGAAAACTCAAGGAATCGCCTTATATTTACAGGGAGTTAATGAGATACCAACAAAGATTTTCTACAACTTCTAACTTCTAGGAATCAGTTTAATGCAGGAAAATCAAAAATACTGATGTCAAAAGAAGAAAATGGCAAGAAGTTATTATTATTCAAATGGTCACAGATCATTTAAAAAAAAGTAAAAGTTGATGTTACAGAGCACACCAATAGTTTTTAAGTTTGTATCTCAAACCCATTAGGAAAGTAAGCCAGGTACAGAGGTGTATCAGCAGACTACAAGAGCAATAACCAGAAGAAGCTACCACACAAAGATCCAGTAAGACAATCCCAAAGTACTTTGCTCAACCCATAGCACTACGGTGTAGACAGAAGATAGGCTTGTAAATATGAGCGTGCCCTTACCTGTAAGGACATTCTGTTATGATGATGCTCCTTGGAAAACAAGAAAGATTCCCTGTTATAAGTTTTCTATATTAATAAGGCGAGTGTGTTCAATTCCAGTTGGCAAAACTTGTCTCTTGAATGCCTTAATTTTGAAGTCTACTCTCCATTTGGGACACTCATTCATTGATCTCAAATGTCTGCTGTTTGGGCTTCCATGACCAGTGTCGTTTTAGGGCTCCTACCATGAAATTTAGGACAGGAAATGCCTGTATCTTTCATGTAGAAGCACCTTGCATGTCAGACTTTCTCAGAGTTAACAAACTCCTTTTCACATTTCCAGCTTATACCAAATCTTGAGATACTGCCCCAAGGGTGATGTTACTGGAACTCTTGCCCATGTTTGCAATGGCTGCTTTTTTGCCCAACTCCTCTTAATCTTTTCTTTTGTAATACAATTAGTCTTGTTTATTTCAGACATTAAAAGGGTGTGTTTTATTGTAATTTCCACTATATTCCATCGTGGTTTGAATCACATCCAGAAACTCTGCATTTATCAAGGGAGTTCTCACCTGGCAGTTTAATTATTTTTATCATAAAGTGAGATAATGGGACAAAGATCAAAGCAGCAGCTACACGGTTTCTTAGGAGGAAACCCAGACTGGAAAAGACAGACTCGCTGACGACATATTTTTGTACAACTACTGAGACTTTCCCAAGGGGAAAAGCCTTCTAATAGTTTTGAAAGTGTAATAAAACATCTTTTCAGACTAATACAGAAATCCCAGCAATATTTCATGCTTATTCACTTTGCCCTTTACTGCTGGTAATTTTTCACCACCTTTAGCTTATGTCCTGCAACCACTCACAGAATCAGACCTGTTTATTTCAGTGCTTATTCCAAGAAAAACTGAGAAGTTGGGGTTCATAGTGCCCTGACCTTATTTAGATGCTCTGATCTTTTCAGCAGTATCTTTGCCACTACTGAAATTGAATCTAAATCTTTGATTATCATGATGGAGTAACTACCTGTGAGTGTCCCTATTCCTTTACTATAATTCTTCTATATAAATGTAATACTTAAAAATTCTAGAAAATTGTTAGAACTGGTAAAATATTACTATATTTTTCAGCAAATTCCATGGTATCTCCTTGGTGAACTTTGTAAATTCTGACTTGTAATCCAGATCAAGTCTTTCAAGCAATTATCTGTAATACTGTCATTTCGTGTGTATTTTGGCATTACTGCAAAGTGATTTTTGTTTTCAATTAAAATAGCTGCTTATAAGAAAAAGTTTTAAGTGCAGATCAGGCAATGCACGATGTGGAAAATAAATGTAAAGAATAGGCAGTGAACAGGGGGAAGTACCATTTGAAAAGTAATCATAGAAAAAGAGAACATCAAAAATGTTATTCCTTCATATTGATCAAATAGCTAGTGATGCAACAAATGAGTAAAAAAAGGAGAACTGCACAATTTAGGGGATATACTGAAGCAAGTTATCCAAAATAAGAGACAGTTAGCAAAATTTATCTGTTTTCTGGGAAAATTCGAAAAAGCACTTTCCAGTTTACAACTACAAGTGATTATGTGTAAAGTTCATAGCATACAGCCTGTATTTTATATGTTCATTTATGTACTCACGAGGAAGAGCCCTGTTCATTAACCACCAGAAGCATTTTGTGCAGTGTTGTGGGCTTTCCCCAACATGGCGTTAAAGGGGACAGCCAGTGTTAACACCTGACAGCTACACAATCTGAGGGATAAATTTAAGAGCTGTTTGGCTACAATTCCAGCAGACTGTCACCTGCAGTAATCTCCAAAAATGTAAAGCACTTCAACTTTTTCACCCTGTATGGTCAGTTCTGAACCCACTTTAGAAGCCTATCAGAAAGGTGACTATGAACCATAAAATGTGTGATCCATTCCTCAGTTTTAGAGTGCAGCCAGCGACAGCTGCTCCATAAGGGAAGGTACCAAAGGGGGAAAACAAAATACAAAAAATTTGTTCTTCTGAGCTGTGACATCTCCTTGCTTATGCTGCAGCAGGGCGTAAGCTGGCAGCTTGGTCAGTAAGACTCTAGCACCCTTTTCCCTGATATTCAGAAATAAAATCCCATAAAAACTGATCTGAGGATACTGAAAAAGTATGTGGTGCATGAAGTTGGCATTGGGTGTTTTCCATCTGCTTTGACAACTCATGATTTTGGTACGGTCTTTGTGTTTTAAATCTCTGCCTTAAGAGATATGTGACTGTGACCTCAGACCGAGTCACCTTTTCCAGAACCACTCATATTCAGACACCTAAAAGGGAAGTGACATTTTCAGAGTGGACTGACAAAAATGGTGAAAAGCTGACTTGACTGTAAGAAAAGACTGCCCAGTTAATTCAGTTAGACCTGCTAGGGAGTTCCTGGTTATTTAACACACCCAAAATGTCTTACAGTAGTGTTGAAGCTGTCTTGTTGACCCAGGCTTTACATCAGCATCAGGAAATGCTTTTTCAGGGAAAGTTCTTACTGTAAGTTCCTTCTTGGTGGAAGGCTATCTCCCTGTTTTATCTCAAAATTGCCTTTCACTGGAGAACCATAACAGCGATTAGTTTATGAATCTGAAGTAATTTCTTTACTCTCTATTCTTGTCTGGAAAATAGTAACAGCAAATATTTCCTGTGATTGCCTTAGTTTAGCCAAATCTGATAAACCAGTTTCCATGAAAATGAATCATCCATCCATCTCTCTCTATAAATGAATTAGTTTCTTCCTGGAAAGGCAATCTTCTGATTCATGAAGACCACCCTGGCCCCTGCTTGGACTTCTGACTCTTGGCAAAAATTTGCTCTGATCTGAGTTGGGCGATGTTGTTATCCTTTGCTGCTGCTGTCACTGCTTAAGACCTGATTTAAAGTACCCTTTGCTAGCCACATATTTTTAAGAGACTGTTATCCTGATTATGTCATCCTTTGCTTTATTCCTGTTCATCCAATACATTGGATAAAGTGTGTCTGTAAATATACAAGTACTCTCACTGAAATGCACAAGGCTCATTACCGGCTTACAGGCTTTGGGTGGGTTTTTTAAGTTTGGCAATAGGCTTGGCAAGAGAAATCAGTAGATGCTACTGTAAGGCAGGTGAAGGAATACAGGGGAAAGCAACTTCATTTTTGTCCTGGAATATAAACAATGTGGAGCAGCAAATCAGTTTCTCAAGTCTGAAATATTACTGGGCTTTGATTCCACGAAGAGAGGAAAGGACATATACTTTACAAAATATCAGCAAGTTTCACTTGAGAATTGTAATTCTGGTGAAGAGCTATTACAGTTAGGTCTGAGTATATCGGGGTAAGAATTTAACGTAAGTTTTCACCCAGTAACATATATGATGGTATTTCATTGCACTAACCACAATTTCAGCTGCTGCTAACAGCATCTCTACAATGGAGAGCTGTTGGTTCATTCCTTGTTCATTGTGCAGTACTGGATATATTAAAAAAAAGAATTCCAGACAATGCAAGAGTTTGTGATTTTATAAAATTAGATACAAAAAAAAGTAAAGCTGAATTAATTTCCATGTAACTCCCAAGAGATCGGTAATGTCTGAAAAGAAAAAGAAAAGCTGAAAAGAAAATTTCTGCAGAAACAAGTTTTCTCCACCTTATTGCCACTAAAACCAGACTGAGCTTCTTAACTGAGCTATTAGCATGTTTTTTCCCCTCTGTTTTTATCCAGGAAGGCTCTGTTCCTCTCTAGGCTGAGACTTAAGCAAAGAGTTTTGCTTTTGGATAATTCTATAGTTGTGGTAGGTCGCTCCAGGAGTACAGCCCCCTTAGTTTACTCACTGTATTACACTCCAGATTGGTAAAGAGTGATTTTATTCTGTCCTGTAACTCCGAGTTCTTTGTTTGCTGAGATCTGTAGTAGTGTGCATGTGTCAAAAAATGCAAGGAATTATGACAAAAGGAAGACAAAAAAAAAATAGTTAAGAATCTGAAAGTATTACAAATGTCATTACAATTTTCTATTGGAGCTTAGTGCGTTTACTCAAGAGTGTCCTTTGTGTGGTTACCTTAGCAGAAATAAAAATATGGTTAAAATCTATTCCATGTTATAACTGGCTTTAGTGATTTGGCCTCTAAGAGATGGCATCTGTTTGATAAGACGTTGTGCTTTACTTAAGTAAATAGCAGTTGATACATCCATTACTTAAATGCTGCAAAAGGTTATGCACGTTATATTTATTTAGCAACAACAAAGCTACCTGTTTCAGTGGTAAACAGAAGCAGCTTGACTTCGTGCTCCAGATTGGAAAACAACTTCAAAACGCTGATTGTCCCAGAGTTACCTTTTCTGACACCCTGAAAGCTCTTGTCATTATCACCACCTGCCATTGCTCTCATAAATTCATCGGTAATGATAAAAATTGTAACCAGGACATCTTCCCATATTCTTGTCACAAAAATAACTATCAGAGTTATCTGCTACTGGTGGGGAAAAAAGAATTAAGCAGAGTTTCTTTCTGGCATGTCCATATTCATCAGAGTGCAAGAAGCCAGTCTTCATTTAGGAACAGGCTCCAGCTTGCTGGGATTTTGCCCCATTCTGGCTGAAATGGCACAAAAGCAACAGAACAGCTGACAAAAAAGTTTTACAGAAGGGTCAAAAGCCTTTCTGACCACTGTAGGCGCAGTTACTCGCAATGGTGTAGGTACGTTAGAGCTGGTTGGACCAAAGATATTTTAACTGAAGTGCCCAGATAGATTACCAGTTATACTTTCCTGTGCCTGTACTTGGAATTTACACTTGTTGAATTTACATGTCATTAATATAGATACCAGTGTCATAGGAAACAGGTAAATCAAGCTAAGTGATAGAGCTAGACCCCTCATTCTAATTGTGAGGAGGATGCTTTCTCATGCGGCAGAATTTTGGTAACAAAATCCTGAGCTGGCCTGGCTGTCTCGTTTGTGTCTCCTTCCAGGCAGTCAAATGCATTTCCTAAAATCTCCACTCTCCCATATGTCCATTATCCTCCCTCACAAGTGAGCGGATAGACACCTGCGTCACATATTCATATCCTGAGCATTTTTTTGTCTTTGAGACCCTCTCTACATTCCTGCTGCTGTGTGCGCTGTGAAGAGCTGATGGAACCATATTCATAAGAACTATCAGACCTTCAGGTTCCATTAACAGCTAATTAACAGTCCTTTTGGCCTTTGTAGTTAATACTAAGCCAAATTCAAGAAATAATTTGGATGGGTAATTACGAATGCTACTTAATAATGAGTAGAGACACCTACAACATTCTACCTTGACAAAAATGTGATTGCTAAAATTGTCACTGACTAATGCATATTTGGGAGGAGCAGGCAGCATTTCAAAAGGAAAAAAAGTGTAAAGTGTATTTCCATTGCCCACAAAAGCTCATCAGAAGCAAGAAAGAAATTCATAAGATCTGCAAAGAAATTAATGTGAAATGGAGGAGGAAGAAAAAAAGTAATTCCTTAAAAATTGTTTCTAATGGACGGAAATAGGCAGCATCTAGTGCCAGTGGCCAGGGAGTTGGTTTTGCAGTGTGCTGGGACTGAGAGTCTCACAGCGTGCACGTTGCAAGACTGGGGACTGAACACTCACTGTCACACACAATTCGGTGTTCTGGCAATTTTCATTTAATTTGTACAGCCTTACAAAAGTTGTGACTAACAAACACAGATATATTATTTCTTAATCTGGCTTTTCGTTAACTCTTGCCCATAAGGCACCATCTTCTGTTTACACTAATGCCTTTGCTCTAACGGTATTTGAAGCAAAACGTTTAGAAAATGAATGGGTTGTCAAGCCAGTGGTAAACGTCCGGAGGACCTAGCGGCTGGTTAAAATACAGGGTAAGAGTATACAACGCGAAGGTGTAAATCTGCCTTACATTCTTGTTACCTCTTAAAGCTTTAAGTTACTGCAGCTACGAGAGTTGCTTCGGCTCGAGGTGACCTCTAGGGGTCACCTGATACTTTCATGAAGCAGGGGATCTATTTCATTATTTCCAAATCGCCTCAAGACATGGAAGGCTTCTTGAACAGTTTGTCACTTTAAGCTCAGCTTTGTATACGGACCCTTACTTGTTCAGCTATTATACAGTCTCTCCTAATGTGTAACCTAAATTTTCCCTTCTGCACATTAAATGAGTTCTTCAGTCTTCTTTGATTAATCCAAAAAATGGCCTACTTTATGACAAGCCTTTAATTATTGGTAGACAGTTCCTGTTACGTCATTTCTTCTCCCGGACAGCACTTGCTTAACTCTGTAATCTCCTGTAGATGCTGTTTCCCAAACATCTCTGCTCAGCTACAGTCAGCTCAGCTTCCGCGGGCAGAACACATCCTTTTAAATACCGTGTCCCTGGACTATTCTCTGATCTTTAATCACTGTCGAGACATCTTGCTCAGTATTTGGGTTGTGCTTTTCCAGAATCAATGAAAATTAATGTCTGAGTCTAAAGGAAACCCTATGAACAAAGGGAAGTAAAAGGCCAATTTAAGGGGAAAATTTGAGAGATGTGAAGAGGGGCAGGTTTCTGCTCCGGTTTCATCATGTCAGTCACGTGTAAACAGATCAGAAAGAGCCGACGTGGTTCTGATGAGCCCAGGAGAAGTGTGTATATTATTACTCTTCTTTCATACAGCTGTTACTATGATCAGAGACAGGTTCCTTAGATCATCCGCTTTGCCATAAGTTGTCTATGCTATGACATTCTGGGATCTCAATACAGAAAAGTAACAGTGCTCTCTTCCGCAGCAGCGTGAAATATTAACATAGGATCAAACTGTATTTGACCCGGAAGAGAGAGAATTGAAGGTCATTGGACCTTTGCTTTGCACTTGTTTGTAGAAACCCCTTATGGCCCTAGAAGATAGGAATGTTCTGAATCATTAATACGTTGGGAGGGGTTATTTTCACAATTTCTACTTTGTTTGTCTTTGATTGCTTCCTGAAATTTTAATAGATTTTTTTAAACAATATGTTTTTCATCCAGTGGCTATTCTGTAACTGGAAATATTCTGCTATAGAACTGCAACTATTCTGTTCTACAGTTCTGAGGTTATATTCCAGATTGTACATTACTAGATTTAAGCAGCAGATTTTCACTCCTTTTCATTGCCTTCCTCTCTGATCACCCACCAGATTATATTTTCACTCACCTCTTTGCTTTCTTTTCTGGTAAGGCAGAGGCAGAATAACCATTGTAGTCACAAGTTTTCTTTTAATGCTGCTTCGTGATAAGAAACTGAAATCACAAAATATTTAAAGGAGAAAATACTCCGGAAAAGTTGTATTTGGACACCACAGATGTTTGCTTTGAATTTTCAGTCAAAACAAAATAGTAGATTTCAAGACTCATTACCCTACTTGAACCTTCAAATTAGATCCTATATAGTCTTTCAGAAACTATTTTTGTCTCTTTTTTTGCATCACTTTGGATTACAAGTGATCCAAATTGTAAAGAAATGGTAGTGTAGTGAAATAAACCAAACTGAAAAGCCTCAAACTTGTACCATGTCAGGAACTCGCTTGTGCTGTCTCTCGCTCCTACAGAAACTGTTTTTACAAACATTCCACGGCTATAACCACCACCTCTAGTAATTGCCCAGCTCATCTCTTGTCACCTCTTTCAAAGGCAGATTAAGTTGGCTCCACAACTTTGACATTCAGGTACTAGGTAGTTCTCAGTCAGTGAGAACAAAGCTGTTGTGTGAGCCTACATGAACCACACACCTCTGTTTGCCCATTCAGGTGATCTTGAGATATTAAATTTCTTGGACTGCTTGTTCTGGAAAAACAAGGGAATAATCTGTGTTTACGTCTGAGAATTACTTCTCAAACCCCAGCACACTGCAACATCAGCTTCTGCAGATTCCAGCAGTTTCAGATGACAGCCCTAGTTATCTCCCTGGGCATGGGTCCTACAGTAATTGCATCTCCACATAACTTTATTTGGACTTGCTATTTCCAAAGAGATTGTAAGGCCAAAACTTATCAGCTTGTTTGGATTTCTCTCCAACATTGGACAATTTTCAGAATAAAAATTCATTCTGAAATACTCTGAAACACAGACATCTGAACTTCTGAGATTGGAATTAAAAGAAATGTATAAAGGTAACTCTGGATTTAGTACTGTGGCCAGAGCTCTTTCTGGTTCTGAACTTTTCTCCTCTAGGATATTTACGCTATTGGAAGTGTTTGTCCTATACAAGATCCCATCCACTGAGTGCTGACCTGAAGTTGAAAATAATGTCAGCTTGTAGGACTGGCACTAAATTCCCCATGAGACTTCCCTGCTTGAAACAGCAGTCTGTTCACTTTCAGTGTTCAAAAGATGAGAACTTCCTTTCTCTTCCCAGCTTCAAACTGAAGTCCTTGCTTCTTACCCAAGCCAACATAGCTCCTTCATCTATCTTCAGTTGGTGCCCTCACTTTTTCCTGATTTGGTACAGTGCTGTTGGAAGTGCTACTAGCTCTGGCAAGTTACATGTCATGAGAATTGTGTACATATATTTCACCAAGTGTGTAGTCTTCATTGCATGAAGGACCCTACATAGCACATAACTACAGTAACAGAGTTATCAGTTGCAGCTCTCCAGTGTCCATGCAGCCTCTCTCACCCTTAGCCAGCCATAGAGTCTTGTTGGTACTCCATTTGCTAGTAAGAATTTCCAATACATTTTTGTTTACCCATTTGACTCACAATATGATTTTGCTTGCTTATTAAGCATGCCTAAAGGATGATTTTACTTCAATATCTAAATATTATTATGTTTATGTGTACTTATAATAACCTATCATATGGAGTCTTATAATAACCTATCATATGGACTCAATCTGCTCAGTCCCTGTTCAGAAAATTCAAAATCAATAGCTCAAAATCAATAAAGAAAGGATTGCAAAAGCATTCCTGTTAAATATTTTAAACCATTTTAATCCCTCTTTTTATTAAAGATAACTTTCCTACTTGCAAATAGGAATCAATTTTATCGTGTTTTGACTTTCTAGATCCCTTGATAGAGTATCAGTCAGTAAGGGTATAGATATCAGCAAAGCAATTCAAATTAGCAAACACTTATCTCCAAAAAAAGATTCAAGTTGTTATAGCGCCGAACTTCTCAGATGTACTGAAAGAAAACAAAGAAAGTGCACCAGCTTTTGGAGAAATTATTTGAACTATCAGTATATATATTACTTTAAAGAAGCAGCTTCAACTAATTTTCAGAAATAAACTTTATTGCTAGACACTAATTTTCTATGACTAAAAATTCCCAGTATGATGCTAACGAAACGTGTATTAACAATGAATCTTAAGTAGAAAACTGAAGTACAACTTTGTTCTAACAGAATTAATTTTCCCTTTGTCAGTAGGAAAAGTAATTGTTAGGGGCCACTTTGTTAAAAATCTTAAGTGTATTTGTCTTGATCACGGAAGAGCACCGTGGTGTTACTTACATGAGGTTTGAGCATGGGAAATATGGTATGTAATTAACTCTGTGGATGTGATAATTGCTTTCTTTATTTAAAAAGATCTTTTTACTATACATGAAGGATGGTCCTTTTCCAGAAATAATCCAATCCTCCAACTACTGGTGTCTCATTTGTGTCAGACATTTCCGCTACTTTCACTTGGAGGTGACTTGGGTCTAGAGTCTGTGATCATTAGTATTTCTGCCTACAAGTGGTTTTCACAATAATAAGAAGTGCCCCACAGTACCTGTGATACAGAAACAAGTGTAGGAAACCAAATATAGTTCCAGGTAGGAATGGAGACTTCCTTCCTCATCATGCTACCCTACTGGTCAGAGGTTTTTTGTGATTCAGACAAATACCATGATGCAAATACTTCTCCATTAGGCTAGTTAACAACTATCTCTGCTCATCTGAAGTTGCTGAACACACCCTAATTGAATCACTGCTTCTCAGCCTAAGCCACTGCCCGATTAGAAGCATCACATGGTATCTACTGTTCTCCAAATTTCAGAAGCTATGAGTTTCCCTCTAGCATCACATCATCTAAGAAGACCGGGAGCACAAATGAGCTCCAAAAGAAGCTTGCAGGAAAGTATAATGGAACCAAA
The DNA here is from genome assembly GCA_013400115.1 of Rhinopomastus cyanomelas. Lineage (NCBI taxonomy): Eukaryota > Metazoa > Chordata > Aves > Bucerotiformes > Rhinopomastidae > Rhinopomastus > Rhinopomastus cyanomelas. Next base: position 85,557 of record VXBP01003611.1, on the reverse strand, counting down.
AAAAATTCTGAAGACATTCAGAAGAACAGCCAATGCCTGACTTCTTGCAAGAAGAATCATGGCCACTAGACCAGCTTCTCATCTACAAAGACTGAATGAGTGAATTGTTGCACCAAGCTGTGATTGCTGCGATCAGCACATCAGCATACTTTGCTGAGCAGCTCAAGGGAAAACACGGGGAAATTTTGAAGAAAATATTGTATTTCTGATCCACCTTGTCATCACTGACAAGAGTTTGGCCTCAACATGTGCATTTAAGATTTTTGAGTCATGAAAAATACTTGCTAAAACTCATGAAATGGATTTCTAGCTAGATCCCCACTACTAAAATACTTAGTTCATCTGGGTTCCAGAGAAGATATTCACTACAGTTGAAATTAACTGTGGCCCACAAAGCCCTCAAACCAGGACTTCAGCTTGTTAACAGTCTCCACTTCTGACACTCTGTATCTGCCCAACCTGTAACATCCACATGAAAGTTAACTGACAGAATGGACAGTCCATGGCCACGAGGGAGGCAATATTCTTCTCTTTATAGGAACAGATATCTGTGACAGAGGGGACTGTGAAGTATCCTAACATACGTTCCTGCTAGCACAGAGGTGAAGGGTCCAGCATTTCATTTATTTTTATCTTTACTTATCTGATCCTGTCAGGATGCATGGTTGCCAACCTTCAATTCCAAAACAAGAGCAGGGTGACAGCATCAGGTACAACCCTGTCAGCACACAGGTGCAGATATGTCTCACTCACAGCTGACACAGCCATGACACCTACTCAGCTACAAGAGGTGAGACCTTAGAGAAAGAGCTGCTGGCTGGAAAGGCATCCAGGCATGATGAAGGTGAGAGGGGCTGAATGGGAGGTGTGCTCATGCTGAAATCATGCAGACCTTCCCATTCAAAACAGTACAGCAGTCTGGGTTCATGTTTGCCTCCTCACTAAGCTTTAAAATTTCTAAAAATGCCCTCTTTTCACCGTCTTGCTAGAAACCTTCATCTTTTCCTAGGACACACTAGTTGTTACACACTTGTTCCCTTCACGCAGAGCTGCTATAGTCTGCAATATGTTAGAGTCGATGGAAGTAATGAAGTTTATAGCAGGTATAGAGAACGCTGGCACTTCTACCACGCTCTGCCATCATCACATCAGGCTCATGCTGACATCCTTAACTTGTTCTTCCTCCGGCTTAGCAATTCCATTAAAGTATTGCTCCTAACTCAGAAAGCAGTTAATGGATCACATTCCACCTATACTAAAGATCTGATTTCAATTTACAAATGCAGACCACAAAATTCAGGGACAAAGCGAGTCAGAACCATGTAGAAAATCCTGTTAACTGAAGGGATAGGGATGTGGAGATCCAAGGTACTGGAGAAGTGAAAACAAATCCATAACTATCATTAGACATTTTAAGGAAATGCTGGCAAAATATCTGCTTTGAAAAGAACTGCTCATGTCACAGCAAAAGTAATGCCAGCGATTTAGGTGCAGTATCTTGTACTGCATTAACATGATGTGAAAAGATGCATAAGAAATGTTTTGAAATGGTCATTTTCATATTCACAGTGTGAGTCTTTGGAATTCTATTCAGGAAACATTTCAGAATGTTTATGTTTTCTCCTGATCCAGAATGAAACTAAACTTTTGTATTCTGTTCAGTCCTCCTCCATATGGGCTACATCAAATCTATATAAACACCAGACTGCATCTATAAGATTTTATTGAGAAACTAGAGCTCTGGGAAGAAGCAGACAGTATTCGGGTCAAAAACAAGGATAATTTGCCAAGCCTTATCCTTAGATGTGCTTTTGAATTGGCATTTAGGGTTCTTTGGCATTAATTTGGCAGGACTAATTAACAAAAATCAGTTTTACATAAAACTATCTCTAGATGCTTGCATTCCTACTCTAATCTTTTAAATACTCAACAGCTGTTCTTGCTCTTAAAGCCTCACAGGAAAACTTACCCTGCTGCATTTACTCACGTATGTACCAGAGCATTCCGAGTCAGTGCTACGCTGGGGTTGCGTTGACTCGACCCAGCTGACCCATTACATGCCGCTTAACTGGGTGGCTATGTGCGTGCTACAGCAGGGCTTTTTGTAGGGAAAGGATGCTGTCAACACTGTTTGCAAACCAAGAGAACCATTTATGAATATGATAGTTTACTTTTTGAAAGATTTTCTTTTGAAAAAATGCAGCTTAGCACTGGTTTAAGACCTAATTAATCCTCTGAGGGACATATACTCAGAGCCTCAAATAGGGTTTATTTTGGTGCTCAAAGCCATCTATGCTTGAAGTTCTGCATAAGCACATGCAGCTGGACACACCAAACAAAAGGGCTAGTGAATTAGGTTCCTACTTTTAAATCAGTGTGAGGTCTCTGAGAAATTCAGACTGTGGGATTCTATGTGTGCTCAGAAAGTTTGCTTTGGCAGGGCACCGGCTCTGCAGCCTCTGCATCATTTGTCCATGTTCCTCCTCTTGCTGAGGCTGAAAATGTCTGTGGATTTCAGCACTGTGCACTGGCTGTGTAAAACCCTGCCCAGACAGTGACACTTAATTTTTCTTTCACTTTTTTTATGAAGCCTTTTATTCCACAGAAGACAGAAAAGTGGGTTCTCCTTGAGACTTGGTAGTTCCAAAGGCAGGATCAGGGCCTGGGGCATCTCACCAGCCGGTGTCTTGGATGGGTCTGCTGGGAGTGGACCAGTAAAACACAGCCGGCGCTAGGAAGTGTGCACCTTCCCCATCACTTCATCTGCGGCAACGGACCACAATTTTTTGACTTGGTAAAATATTTCCTCTGGCCTCCGCCGGCTGAGCTTGACAGATAACGTGCTCAGCCGTGAAGTGTGGAACTTCCTCAGGGAAAGCAGAGTTAAGAGATAAGAGCCGCCATGGGGGACCGAAAGTGCAGCTCCGTCCTCTGGCATTCTGTAAAGTTAAATTACAGGGGCATCGTCTTCTCTATTTTATTTCCCTGATTAGCCGGCGAGGGTGCTGCTTAATGGGATGCAGTTACTGAAGTAAACAGTCCTGCGGGATGCTCGCTTGCCCGTGTTAACGCTGCGATCCGAGCTCTGCTGAGACTTATTTAGACGCTAGTGTGGAAAAAAAAACCAAACCCGGTTCTTTCGAGGCAGCCAGCGAAGGTGCTCGTTCGCCNGCGGCGGCAGCTGGACGGGGAGGGAGGAGAAGGGGGGGACTCCGGTGTGCGCGGCGCCGCGGCGCTCGCCCAGCCTGACTCACCGCGGGGAGCAGGGAAGATGCTCAGCGCCGAGGGGTAGCGGCTGCGGAGCAGACGTCGGGGCCCCCCGCCTCCCTCCCCGCCCCCGCCGGGTTCGGCAGCTCAGCCCGCCGCCGCTCCTAGGTGAGACCGGGGGGCAGGGGAGGGCTGAGCAAGCATGGGAGGCCGGGCACGGGGCCATCGGGCGCCGCCCCCGCCCCGCCGTGCAGCAGCGGACGTGGGGCAACGGGGACGGGGCACGGGTCTTCTCCCCGGGGAGGGCAGGCGCCGGCAGCGGACCCCGGTGGGGCGGCCGGGCGCCGGCGGCTCCTGCGGTTGCCGCTTTCGCAGGATTATGTCAGTTCGTGCCTCGCCGGTGCCCCCTCCGCCGGCGCTGGCGCGGGCGGCAGCGGATCGCGGCCGGCGGCGCTGCGGGGCTCCGCGCTCCCGGAGCGGGTGGGAGGCGGCGCGGGGGGACAGCTGGGGGGCCGGAGTTTGAGCCGCCTGAAGGAGCTGGTGCTCTCAGCTGGTGAGTTTTCGCCGGGCTAGAGTGGTTATGGGGTGGGAGATGCCCCGGGCAGCGCTGACCGCCCCGGCATTCGCCCTCCTCGCGCTGCCCAGAGGTGATGAATCCCATCACCTGGAATGGGGGAGAGGAAAGCGGACACCCAGCTCGCGTGCTGCACCGGCAGGGCACGGAGCGGTGCGCGGAGCCCACGGCTGCTGCTTTCGGAGCTGGGAGGGGGCCGTGTCAGCATTCGCATTGCAAATCTCTGCTTCCTTGGCTCTCTGAACTTGGCCATGGTGTGCCCTGGTCTGAAACTTGTCGAACGAGGTCTCGGCTCAAGGCATCGCTGGTGGTCCTTTCGGTTGTTAAGGAACAGGAATTGAGCGAAGTGCTACGGTTCTTAAAAAAAAAAAGAGGGGAGAAGGGCGTTAAAAACAAAAGTGTGTAGAGATCAGAATGATAGGGCTTATGCTTCAGTATCTCAGAAGAGGCTCATGTTTGCAAAATACGTTTTGGCGAGCAGTTATTTTACCTTGTGACAAGCAGCGTTGGGTATTGGGAGAAGAAAAACACGTTACCTGAGCATTTCATCTGGAGCTCAGTTTGGTGCACACGTGCTGTAGCGGTTTTTCTGAGGATTTTTAGCATGTGGACTGATGCACGTTGCCATGTGCCTTGCAAAATTCCTTCCACACTCTGAGCAGTGGCCACACACGCCCACACGCATGAAATCAAGGTGTGCTCCGTACGGGTCTCAACGGCCGCGGCACTAATGCGAGAGCTACAGTGTCTTGCTGTGGCAGGATTAGTGATACAATGGAGCGTAAGAGTTTCTTAAAGAACGTTGTAACTTACTTAGTGAGACGCATGTTAGTGGTAAAGTAGACCCTGATAACGAGGGATAGTAACTTCTATTACTACCCCTCGGATAGTAATTCACATTCACGGATGTGAATTAAGAACTAGTTTGTGTCATGTATGTGCCAGAAGATAAATTATAATATTCGGTTAAAACAAGCTCGGTGGAAGGTTGTTATGTGATAATGGGGACATTTCCTCCCGAATAAATATCAATACAAATTCTATGCGTTTATGTAAAGTTGGTGCTTGTTTGCCAAATACAAAACCTTGATCCTGCGGTGTGTAATTACCATACTGACTCTCTCTTTTGATGAGATTCTAAAGGTTTCTGTGGTGCTCTGGAAAGAATAGAGAAAAAGCAGTTTTAGCCGATGCGTGTTGGACTGTCTCCGCTTGTTCTCTAAGAAATCTGTTCTTTTAGATGCGCGTATATAACTCATACAAGCTGTGGTCTGTGCGGTTGCTCACAGACTCCTCACTTTACACGCCTATGAAGTCCCATTTGAAGAATTTATGCAAAGGATTGACAGATGAGGATTGTTAAAAGCTCACTCATGTGTTTCAAGTAAGCTCTGCTTTCTGCAGTAGTGGTGAATTCCTTTATTTATTTATTTTTTTCTCCTGACATCTTCTTTCTCTGGAAGAGATAAATTTATGTCTTCCAGAGGTGCGTTAAGACATCCTGTACATATTCATTCTAGTTAGAAGGCATTTAAGCACAGTGCCCCAAAATTAATTGAGAAAGCTGAGGGTCTGATGCTTTTTCTGTTAGCATTTTTCTTAGGGGGATGGAATGACACTTTCCAGTGCAAGTTGGCACACGAAGTTAAAAAGGAAGGCAGAGGGTGTGAAAATTTGGATCACTGATTCTAAGTTAACTTAGAAGAACCTGAAGAAGGAGCTGTGACCTAGGTCTGTCAATATTTGACTTACAAAGAATAGGACTGTCTAGTGTTCAAGGAATCAAATTTTCATGTTGGAATTTTAATTTATTTCCAACAATCAGGAGGATGCAGACTTTGCTTTGTTTTAACTAGCATTTGGTAAAAATCTTTGTATTTATTTACTAAATGGTATTGATAAGCATAATGAGTAATATTCTTCACCTGCCATCAAGGAGACTGAGAAACTGACAAGCCTTGGACTTAAGGGCTCTTGGCTTAAGCAGATCCTGAGAGACCTGCTCTGCATGTAGACTGAAAGTTAGAGAGGGGAGTGAATGGTATCGTTCTAGGTCCGGTCTTACTCATTTGCCAAATACCAAGCATGACTATATTACATTTATAAAACTGGGGTTTTTTTCCTGATGATCCTGTTACTGCAGTGCCTTGCTTACTAAATGTTGAAAAATTATGTAAGCCTTCCAAGTCAACAATTACTGGTGATGAACTGGCCAGTTTTTACTCTGAGATGCATGTTTTGGGATTGTTTTCACATTTGGGAACATGTTGGTTTGTACTACTTCACATTTTCAATGTTGTCTTCACAGTTATATGAACTACAAGCTTATTTTTAAGAAATCACAGTCAGATTCTGGAGAATAACACCTTCAGAAAATCATACCAGCCTGGCACTCTTCACAATCCAATGTAATTTTTCTCGTCGTGTAGGCAATAACGGAGGGCTGCTTGTACTTGATCTTTTAGTCCGTGTGCCAACTGTGCCAGCTTGTCTACAAGAGCATAGTCTTGGTCCAAGTATCAAAGGGTTATGCTTTAGATAAACCTGGCTTTGAAAATAAAGCTAGGGAAAGCATTTCACTGTCAGTTGCATTGCTGTCTCTGTCCATGGTCTTTTGCTCTGTTTTGCCTTTGAGGAGAAAAGCTTTGAAATGTGGTAATTTAGGTGGAATGTTTGAGCACATTAAATAGTGTATTTAGGGCACTGACGTTCAGAGGTGCAGGTCTTCATGTTTACCTCTACATTAGCAGTCTACTCCCTTGTTCGAATTGCTCTCAGAGATCGTCTTGGTTTACAGATTACATGTAATGGGATGATTTTGGGACAGTTTCAATGGCCATAATTGCTTTTTTTGTGACATTGTGTGCTGCTCCATAGTCTCAGAGAAGAGGAAATAGTGAGCTGATGTTGGGGTCTTTCTTTATGTTTGTGTTGGCATACTGTGGAGCAATACAATGGTCCTTCAGTCAACGGGCAAACAGTTATTCCTCTCTCAGAAGATTTTTCATTCTGAAAAGCTTCCAATCTGATCTGGATTCACTCTCTTAAGCTTGAGCATAGTGTTAAAGAGAAGAGATTGTTGATATTGTGACCGACCAATGAATTTCTATAAAGTATCTTGAAATCCTGCAAGTGGCATTTGTGCCCATCTTTGTGTTAGCTGATGATAACACTCATTAAGCCAAGCATAAGAGAATAGTGATCCTAGTGTTGAAGAAACCTTAGCCAAAGAAAAAACATCAGAAAGCCTTTCTTCTTTGGTGAAGAATAGTGATTCTGGGTTTAGAAGTACTCGCAAGACTCCTGGAAAGGTCTTGGATCACAGAGTGGAAGAAGTTCTTATTGTCATGGAAATGTTCAAGGATAAAGGAGAAAATCCAGGATCATTTCTGGCCTTTTTCCTTACATTCTTCAGCCTCCTACTAGTGGGATATTTCAAACTTGTTGACTGAGGAACATCTTAGATGGCTTTGCAATGCCTTTGCATTGTGATGTTTGCATAGTCCTTGAATTCTGGTGGGGTTTGATACTCCCTTTGTGATGATACCTCTAGAGGAATCCCAAGAACATGCAGGGTGCTGTGTTATCAGTGTAATGATAACACCGAGCATTTGCCTTTTTTTCATCGGGATTCAAATCCCAGTATAGCTCTGCACTGGGAACTGAGATTGCGGGTTAAAGTCAAATGGCTGAAATGCATCTTGATCAAGAGAAGAGGTAAAGAGCAAGGACAGATCTGAGGATCTTCTAAAGTCTCTAGCTGTTCTATCACTTGAGGGCACTTGATCAATATTATAAATTTGTCACCAGCACTGGGACATATTCACTCTGCAGATGGTTAAGATTTGTACTTTTTCCCTTTTGTGGGTATTTGTGCCTTGACTTGTTGCCCAGACTTGCACGATCCCCTGCTAAACAACCAAACAGAAGGGCAGTTTTCCTTTGGGAAAACTATTTGGAAATTCCAGCTGGTCCAGAACTAAGTCATTGAACACAATTCTGTTTTCTCTACATGTACGACACGTGCTACGTGCTTATCAGTGTCTGGTGGGGAAAAAAGACCTCAAGAAGTGTCACCTAGAAGTTGTCTCCCAGACCTTTGCCTTTGGAGTTTGCTCTTCCTAGAAATATGAAATTGGGATGTGCTGGGGAATCTCTGCTTACAATGTCTCAGCTTTTTGATGCAGGAAATCCAAGGGTGACGTGTATGAGGTTTGTACATGAAACCGGTGCTGTCTTCATTGTCTCTCTGGTTGTTGCAGTCTGCAAACATCCAAAGATGTTTTCCTCTTGTTTAGAACATTTTAAGTTCCGATGCTGTAAAGAAGGGTAAATTTAATAGTAGCTGCAGCAATAGCAGATGAAATCAGCGGGGAGTTAGGTAACCTGTTTGACAGCAGAGTTTAGCCTATTGTTTAATTTTTGAAGTACTTTCTTTTCCAGGAAGTGCTTCTCTACAGTGAAGAATAAACATTTCTTTTCTTTGTATATGGCAAAACATGAAGGTGAAAAGCACTTGCTTTGCTTGTCCAGCTGTGGATGATCCCCTAAAGACTTCATTTGGTTAACTGGTCCTCCAGTCTGCAGAGTATAGTCAGACCTTCAATCTTTCTGAGTATTTGCATGCTTTGGCTGGTTCTTTATCTTTTGAAGTAAAGCTTTTGCAAAGATGTCACTGACAATGTATATCTCTTTTACCAAGGGTATACTGAAGATAATTATGTCTGTTCAGTAAAGAACACCTTTTTTTTCCCCCTAAGTATTGTGAATTATGGTAAAAGCCACTAGTAAACTGGTGAGCCATGGAAATGGTTGGATGCAGTAGTTCCTAATATGTGAAAATGCAGTGTCAGTCTTAGCAGCCATAAAGATTTATTAAGCAATGCTGCAGTGTGTGCATCTATGTGTACATGTATATATGTATAATAGGAATAATTCCAATTACATAAGTGTTACTGCTATAATACATGATCATCTGGCTGTATTTAGTCTTCGTCTTAGCCTGTTGAAATTGACATTGGGGTTCTCATAATTTTAGATAGATTAATATAAAACACTCATAGAAATAATCTACCATAACCCTTACTGTTTTAATCTTAGATAATGTAACTTACTGCATAAATAAGTATACTGGGTAAATGTCAGTCTACAAGTACTTAAAACACAGTTTAAGATAACTTAAAACTGTTTAATTTTCTCCTTCAGGATCCCACAATCAATGAGCTGTTAGACCATTGCCACGCTTTGTTAATGCTTTTATTTTCCAGATATGTTTTTCTAAAATCCAGGGAAATGTTACTTTGATAATAGTGCACTCACCTGGAAAGCTCATTATTAATGAGTACCCAGTTGGTTTCTGAAACACCTGGGTTGCTATTATAAGATAGAAGTACATAAAACTTCAACATTCTGTGCTAGTATTTATAAACCACCACAGAGGTAAGTGTACATTGGACTAAACTGTCATGCAGAAAAATACAGTATTTCCCTTAGGTTTTGCTAAAGTGTGACTCATTTGTGTTTCTACTGAAGCCATTACAAAACTGAATGCACGTTGTTATATTTTTTTAAAATCTGGCTGTGACAGTGTTCCTGTTGTTAGCACTAGCAAGAAACAACAATTCAAGGATTTTCATGGGCTTTTCAATCCTAATCTGTGTTATGCCTAGCTCAAGCATCATAGAATCATAGAATCATTACGGATCGGAAAGGACCTTGAAAGATCATCTAGTCCAATCCGCCTGCAACAGCAGGATCACCTAAACCAAGTCACACAGGAACCCGTCCAGTCGGGTCTTGATTGTCTCTACATGAAGCACATTATAAAAATACTTCTAAATCTAATCTTCCTTTAAAAACTCACAGTCACAGGTGCTCACAAGGTTAAAAATCTGTTGCATTAACCTTTTCCTAGGTGTTTCCATACTGCTTATTAATTCAGTTAGCTAACTGTCCATGTGGTTATTACATACTTGTCCAAAATATCAGTATAGATTTAATATTATCTGAATCCTGCAAAGATACACTTCTTTAAGCATGGAAGTATGGGAAGAGCACTAAACATTATCACTACAATTTTCTGTTTGGATTGTATTGATTCTAATTCCTGTTACTTGAAAGAATATTTTTATGATCTGTGTGAGAGATTAACATGTCCTTTGATGTAGCACAAGATACTGATTTTGGAGTCATCACTTGGAGTCCCCTTGTCTGGAGATGTTTAAAACCCATCTGGATATGTTCCTGGGCAACTTGGTCTAGGTGATCCTGCTGTGGCAGGGGGATTGGACTAGATGATCTTTCGAGGTCCCTTCCAATCCCTAATGTTCTGTGATTCTGTGAATGCTTCCAAACCACTGTCTGCACCCAACTATCTCAGGTCACTGACAAATAACTCAACATTTGTCCTTTATATAGTTCATGTATGTGTAAGTAATGATCACAGCAGAGTAGCAAAAAATACTTACTTAGTGATGTCCCCATCATGTTCATTTCTTAAGCATCTACCATCCAGCACAGTATAATCTTTGGGGTTGACCTGGATGAAATGTGCTCTTTCCACCTCTAGCGTTTGGCCGCATCAGTTCATGCTCTCTCTCTAAGGCTTGCTGTCAGCATTTTTGTTCTTTGCAGAACTATCTGGGACTCATCAGTAGCTCTGCAGTGGTGATGCACACAAGGAAGCATAGGACAGGAGAAGAAAGTGTTGCATATCCCAAAGGATTGCACTCAGAGTTTCCTGAGCAAGGTTCTCAGCTGGTGTAAATGGTCACAGCACCATTGATTTCACTGACGGTGCAGACTGAAGATCACATCTCGCATACTTTGTCAGGAGTAATCTTTGAGTTATTCAAAAGATGGACAAGCAATAGAGCATGTTCAGGTATAACTGCAGTGAAATAGTATTTGGGCAGCTCCTGACATACCTTTCTGAAGGTAGTAAGCATTTCCCTATTGTTAACACTGTCGTGAGAGCCCCAATACTGATGGGGAGGCTCCAGGGATTCTTGCTAAAGGTGCCATATCATAGAGTGATTTGATTTACCTCTTGATTAGTTTGCATTGGCCATTTAACTGACTAATACTTCAAAGAAATAAAATTGTTCAAAAGGAAAGCACAGCACCAAACTTTAAAATTCAATATGTGGCTTTCAGAGTGAAAAGTGCCGTGAGGAGGAATTATTATAGTCGATACTCTGTAAATGCCCAGTTGTGGAAATTGGAAACTGTCATTAGGCAGCTCTAATCTGGAAATCCTGGCTGTACAGTGTTACGTTTCAGTCTGAGCTATAGTTCATTTATGTGTGTGTATATATATATGTGTATATATATATCTAGTGTGTGTATGTATATAAGCAAGTGACCTTCATAGGGTGAAAATTTTGTTGAAGTCCTTTCATCTTGATATTTGAGGAGCGTACTGTAGGATTGTACTTCTATAATGAGAGTGTTGGTAAAGTTCATAACAAAATAAGTGCTATTTAAAACATAAGCTCCAGAGCAAGTCATATCCCCCCCAAAATAGCAATTTTTCCTGTTTAAATAGTTGGCTGCATTGAGCTAAGATTTTCTTTGTAATTATGTATACAAAAAGACCACTCCAGTCAACAGAGAGTTGGGAAGCCTTTTCACTTTTCAACAGTTTTCTAATTTTCACTATTAAAGCAGGTGGTAGCTTTTACTGACTCTTGATGTAGTGCAGCATTGTACGTGTGTGTTGCCTGAGGACTTGGAAATGCTCTGTTAGCAGTCAGACCATTCCAGGTGAGGGCAGTGGCTTGGTCAGACTAGGAAGTGATTTCCCGTCCTGCTGCTCCTTGGTGTCTGAAGTTGGCAATCTTTGCTGGAACTTTTGCAAAATAATACCTTTTTTTTCTGTAGAGTACAGCGTAGGATTTGTTGTTTAAAATGTCTTCGTTGCCTTATGGTATAAGAGCTTAGGCTGTGGGTAGGAAAACAGGAGTATTGTAAAGAAACAATCTGAATTAGCAACAGCGAGTAAACACAAAACAGCAGTCATCTTTCCATGCTGTTCTTGCATTGACATGCACCCTATTTTGAGTTATGTAACTTAAGTAACAGGGTTGTTATTTGACCTTCCTAATGTGATCGTATCACTGGAGGTGTAAGTACTCGTGTAAAATAAAATTTCTCCTTTTCCAGCCAATCTTCATTTTTTAGTTATATGTATGTGATAATGATTCTGTGCTTTAATGCAAAACTGTTGATTCATGGAAGTGATGCTGTGTTCGTGCATGATACAGAAGCTATATCTGCTATTGTTGCTATTGCTAGGGGCTGATGTGTCACATTTTTATAAGTCTTATTTTTAGACTATCTCATTTCAGCCACCACAACGTGTTCTGGTTAAACCCTGCTATGTTGATCCTAATGCAGCAATGACATAAGGAAGAGGGTGAGTGGGATAGTTAAGAACTAGTAACATTCCTTAAGTATTACATTAATTTCTTAGAAATGTAGGAAATCCTAACGAGTCAGATCCTCCTAAAGAGCTGGTAATAGCAAGAAAACAGTTGGTTCAAACATGTAAATTAAATGGAGTTCAGCACTTTTAGTTTATCTTGGATTTTTCTGCCACTCACCTCTCCCTGGTTCTTTAGTCTGAAGTTTATACCTTTGAATTGTGCATTTTATTACTTCATTATTCACCAAATCCTAACCTTTTGCCCTAGAGCCTCTGTGCTTCTCCACTGGGTGAAGGACAGATGGAGGGGCCCTACTTGAATGTATGTGGAGAATCTCACTGATCTCTAAGGTGTATCTCTCCATCCAGTCTCTCATCATTCCTCTTGTTCCTGCTCTCCCACTGCTGAAGAGGTTCAGACAATGTTCTGATCTCCCTGACTGTGGGAGGGAGCAGGGATATCCACATAGGTCCTACCTGGTGGTTCATAGTATCCCTTCAAGCCGCTGACACACATTGCTACAGTGAGCAAAGGGTCTAGTCCCTCAGTGGGAAACTCACTTAACTCGGTTCAGCCTAAAGGTTTTCCTTGTGGTGTTCACATGTAAAGCAAACAGGTTTCAGAGATGACCTCATTGGGCGTCCAGTATCTGAAGAGGGCCTACAAAAAAAGCTGGAGGGGGACTTTTTAGGACATCGGATAGCAACAGGGCTAGGGGGAATGGAGCAAAGCTAGAGATGGGTAGATTTAGAGTGGATGTGAGGAGGAAGTTCTTCACTGTGAGAGTGGTGAGAGCATGGAATGGGTTGCCCAGGAAGGTGGTTGAGCCCCTGTCCTTGGAGGTGTTCAAGGCCAGGCTGGATGAGGTTCTGGCCAGCCTGATCTAGGGTGGGGTGTCCCTGCCCATGGCAGGGGGGTTGGAAGTGGATGATCCTGTGGTCCCTTCTAACCCTGACTGACTGTGCAGCTTGGTCTGGGTGATCCTGCTGTGTCAGGGGGATTGGACTAGATGATCTTTCGAGGCCCCTTCCAATCCCTAATGATTCTATGATTCTAGTTTGGCTTAAGCTTTGGTGGTGTATATGAGTGTGTAATCAAATTTGAAGGTTATTTACATACTGAATTATTAGAGGTATTAAGGGAGCTGTCTTGCATTATTAGGCGATAAAACCTGATACCCTTTGCAGACTATGACACATGGGAGTGTTTTTGTTTATACTTTTGACATTTACAAAACATGGTGTGTTGTGCTCAGAAATTATGCTGACGCTATAGCGATCTCTGTCTCTCTTTTCTACATGGCACTTCCTCAAAAAGAGAAACATCAGACATGGTTTCCTATGATTTGAAATTGATAACAGTTGAGGTGATTAATCGTTAATAAATAATTTGATGCAGTTTTTTCTATTGAAGCTCTGAGAAAGTGAACTCCCTTGTAACTCTACAGTGTATTTTCAGGCTGTGAAACTTGCATGTTAGGGACAGTAAACTTGTTATATTGTGGACAGGTCTAGTGGAAAACAGGCAATTTTAATGTTGTCTGTTTGTATTCTGGAGAAGATAATGATGGAGGAAGGGAATAGGAACTTCAGGTTTGCAGGAGAAATTCTGGACACTGTAATAATTAGAGTGTAATTAAGATTTAAGTTATTGCAGGCTTTGTTTGTATTCTTGTATTTTCATCCATAGACAAGAATCCAGTCGGCATATTCTAATTTTGATTTCAGTGGGGCTGCTTTCAAGCATCATATCACCTGTTGATGATGGTGTGCATGTGTTCACCTTTTTGGATACAAGAATTACTGAGCTGTATTTGAGGATTCTGCAAAGATACTATTTTCTATTACACTCCAGGTATAGATTGATGAATTTTTTGTGTAATCCAAGGCCTCTGAGTAGAGCTTTATTCCACCACCCCTAATATATCTGGGAGATATTCTTATGTGTATGTGTGTGTAGTCTGGATAGGTAAGATAACCTCTATCTTACAGGGTGTAAGCATGTCACAGCAAAGGGCATGTTAGGTTTTTTCTGGAGTCACATCAACTTGAAAATGCAATATTCCTCTTATTTACATGGATATCCACACATTTCTACAAGTGGTGTACTTTGTATTGTGTTTGTTCTCATAGCATTGAAGTGTTTGGTCACTGAGAACAGTCTTGTAGATGCGATAGACAACTCTTGCCCACGTGGTACAACATGTGAGTAATGAAAAGCCGGCAACAAACGCGGCCCATCACTATCCCTGTGTTGTCACAAAAGACGTGGCCAAGCAAAGAGTGAGAGAGCAGGGTCTCAGACGTGTGCTAAACTGAATCAAATGCTCCTATATGAAATCACTCCGGTTGCTCTTATTACCAGCTTTCTTCTCTAGAAGATTAGAAAAGATTATTCTAGTCTGCTACAAATAGCCCCAGTATCGGTCCACGAGTTTTGCTTTTCGCAGAGTAGTGATTCAAATACTTCTGCTCACTGTAGTGAATCATCCTTCTGAGGGAAGGATGTTTTCTACCAACCAGACCAAAGTTCTGTCAGTGACAGAGTTGACTGCTCCTCCAAAGTATAACAAATCCTACTGGAAAGCAAGAGTGCTTTCACCAGGAGCACTTGGTCCATGATGAAAGTGGAAATGGTTTTCTGGATGAAGTAGATAAGAAATTGAGTGATGCTGTTTCAAACACTTTTATCCTAAACTACTGACCTTCTCTTAAGTAGTCCTGAATTTCTGTCAGCTCAGTGAGAGCCCAAGACTTTCATCTGTCTATTTAGGATAATACTATGTATGTGATTATTTTACAGTTAAGAAGTTTTTGAGGGATTTATTCCCTGTGTTTGCTCTGCAGTGCAAACCATACCTATCCTAGGAGTTGATTGCAGTATTTATCAAAGCTATGGAGCCCCTATTTGAGCCATCTGTAGGTAGTGGTTGTGCCATCTGTCACTAAAGACTGTGTTCCAGAGGGAGAGACAATATGCACAGACTTCATCATACACGGCCTGTTGGGTATAGTCTCTGATGTTTTATCCTTGTAAGATGTAAAGTTGTGGGGTTTCACTAACTTCTAACATTTTTATTGCAAGAGGCTTCTGGATGCCGCAGTAGCTGATACTCGATCCTTGTCCATCTGTATGCATTATGCGTTTTGTTGAACTCCGTGCATTCCTCTGGGAAGTGAACTATGGTGCCTAGTTGTTAAAGGCTGCAAGAGTGTTAAAAAATGGGTAAAACCAAGCTGCAGAACTAGTACATAGCACTCAAAGATAATGGTGAAAGCCACACAAAATTAGGTGCCTTTGGGTGTAAGGATAACATTTTCTGAATATTTTTGCTATAAATTATCAAGGATTACAGCAGCAGCAGATGTTCGAGGCAGCATGATATAGATTGGGTATACTTTTTGTTATGATTAACTGAGCCAATATCCTTGTATACTAGGAGGTAGGTGACTTCAGAAAGTTTCAAGAGAACATTAACAGCATGTTTCAGGAATACTTTTCACTACAGATGTTGCTGCTGGGAGTGGCATTCAAAATATTTGCATAGTGTTCAGTGAGCATCTGATTTGTGATTAGCTATAATGGCTTGTGAATAGCCACTAAATCCAAAGTTAAATTTGCATTGTCTGCAGATGCATTGGATCTGTGGGCAGTGTGAAGACCTAGACAAGATTAGAGGTGAGATGTTACCTGCTAATGAAGCTGTGGGTGGGCCTTCAGGCAGCAGTTTTTATGACTTCATATTCTCTGTGTTGCACAAGTTTATTGGCAGTCCTTGTTGCAGCGAAGGGTATCTCTTCATCCTGTGTAGTCTTGGGGCAATGAATTCTTCTGCTGCCTTTTTCAACTCAGAGTGGACCATACACGTGCTGGTAGCTAGAGGGTTCAGAGGCCGCTGTCGTGTTTGTGCGTTGCCTGGGACAGGTTCTTACCCTTGTGAGTAGGACTCCTGAACTACCCTCATTCATTTCTGACCCACACAGTGTTGGCCATGTATCAGAAATAGACGTGAAATACAGAGCAGCAAAGTGGTGGGATGTGTAGTACACAGGGTTTGGGTTTTTTTTAATGCAGCACAAGGAATAATTTGTACACATGACAGAACCCTAAAATGCTTTAGTAGGAGACATTGCTTTAGTAAGAGGGAAAAAACTGATTTAGCATGAGCAAATGGACTCTAAAAGAGCCTTGTGATAGCTGTTCCTATTCTGATGCAGATCAGATGTAGCATTAAGAGCTTGTCTCATGACTTACACGTGTAACATCTGTGTGTTTATATTTGCATTAATAAAATATTCCAAGAACGCATGGCAAGAACATTATATTGTCAGTAAGAGGTAACGTGTTTGATCTAGACCTAGCTTCTGAAGATCTTCATGAAACAGGGAGGATCAAACGTTTTATTTAAATATTGAATTTGAGGGCGTTTCAGTGGATTGTTCTTTGTTCTTTATCGATGTTCTCTCGCCATGAAACCAAAGGGATATATAAATATATACATTTCCCTTTTTTCTTCTCTTTTTTTTTTTCGCAGTGTAGCAGGGACTTGCTCAGTTGCTAGGTAACAAGGTATTGCTTTATTTGCAGGAGCAGTAGCTGAGTTCATAGTAGAGGCAATGATTTATCTGAAATGTATTAATATATACTGTAGCAGTAATAATGATTACTGAAATTGTTGATTTTTATGTGCTCCATGTTGTGGCAAAAATGCAATCAGTTCATTAGAATACTTCCTCCTTTGTGCAGAAAAAGCTGCTTAGCTGCTCAGCATATCCACTTATTTAGTGAGGCAGCAGAATCTGTATCATTTATTTAGTGTCTTAAAATGAGTGATTTCAAAAACAAAACAAAGAGTGAAGTGCTAGCAAAAAGGGGGATTTATAAGGAGTAGTTATTTCCCTGCGTTGCCCATTCATACCTTTGTTTGGCCTTTTGCAGACAGCTTGCTTTTCCAGCAGCAATACGTTTACCTCCAGGGATCAAGACCAAACCTGTCAGTCACCACAGCAGAAGTTGGCTCCTTCCCAGTGGCAGGCTGCCATCTCAGTTCTGCCTCCAAGAAGACCAGCAGGTGGTCTGCAGGCCACTCCACTGCCTTCTTTCTCAAACAAGTCTGAAAATTCATAATGGTCACAGTTGCCTTCGGAGCAAACGCTAATGCCACCTGCTTCCGCTGCTAACACAGTGACTGACTAGGTGGTGCTGGATGCTGTATCTATGACCAGAAATGTCACTGCTGATCTCCTTGCTCAGGTTGATGCAGGCCTAATGGGTTCCCCATCATATTGATGCTCCTCTCAGGTCAGGTTACTCTTGGCCAGGTAAAACCTTCACAACTGCCTGTTTTGACCAAGTCTTGGTACTGCTCATGGATCCAGGAAAATTGTGTTGGAATGCATTGCTGTGGTCACACTGAAGAACAGTTGTCCTTTCAGGATGACGGAAACTGTGTGGACTTTGGCATTAGTCAACTAATGAATGTGCTATGGCTGAGCTGGGTTTTTATAGGATGATTCAAGTAATTCTTGCCAGAATTTCTTAAGCCTTTCCTCTCTGTGAGGACTGAAGTTCAGCAATACATTACATGTGTGATTCTGCTGTTTCTAAAACAGACACTGACCTTTTCCCCTTTTCAATTAGTCTTTAGCAGCTGCAAACCGTTTGAGCCCACAAGCTCACCTGTTGGTCTCTGAATTTGCTTCTCAGCCATTCACACGTTGCTCTAGAAAGCTGCAGTTCACCTCCAGTCAGGTGAGCTCGTTCCTCATACTGATTTTCTCATCCTGGTGGACTTACCTTTCAGAAGGCTATTATCTATAGTCCTGATCCATTCTGATTAGTTTCAGTGGGGATTTTTCAAAGCAAGATCTTGCTTTATTTAAGCGGAATTACAATGGCATTTGTCTGTGATGGAGAACAAGATTAGTCTACAAGCAACAGTTGATGGGAAGGCAAAAGCGGTGTAGCACAGAAGGCAGGGCTGATCTGTGCATCTCACCTGTGTTAACAAGTATTTGCAGCTGTGGGTAACTTAATGCATTGCTGCTTGAAAACCTGTTTGTAGCTTTTATAACGTATCGTAGGCGACATTATCCCTTAGACCTCTAATGACTTCCAACAGAGTCATTCACATAATCAGTTCATAAGTAAACAGCTACAGGCTTGGAGAGTTCTTAAGAACTAGAGTACTCCTGGCCCTTTGGCTTTCATTTCAGCAAAAGAAACTAGTAGATTAAGTAAAAAGAGGGAAAATTGAACTCTCACTGTATCGGGCTTCCTGAAAAGCTGCAGAAGAAAAAGAAGAGCCAAAGCACAAGAGAGTTAAAAAGAGGAAAAGGTAGAAAGCTATTTCTAGATCTATAAATCTAGAAGACTAAACAAAATAAAAAGGAAATAGAGAGGACAGAGAAGAGAAAATGGGTGCAGCAATAAAAAAAGAGCAGCAATTATGCTTCAGCATGAGTCAAAAGGACACACGGGAATGGTACTCTACTGTGAATCATCTGAAAGAAGGTATTTGGAGCCATTGCAGCAGCAGGCCTTCAGAATATGTAATTCTACTCTCTTGAAAATATAGGAAATAGTACACAACATCACAAAAGAATTATCAAGTGAAAGCTGTGCAATAAGGAAGCTTATGCATCCAGGGTTAGGCACCACCTGTCTGCTCTTCCTCACCTTCACTTTGAGATGTTTCACCTCTTAGGACAGCACTTTGCTGCAGCTCTCTGGTGCTCCATGCGCAGCTGTCCGTGGTGCCTTACCTTGGCAGAGGAGTGTCTAGAGGGTCCTTGGATCATTATCATCACACAGAGGTGTACTGACTTGGACTACACGACTCATTTAACTCCCCAGATTTAGTGAGCCTTGTGTAAATCATTTCACTGCTGTTTAGAATTCCTCAGTCAGAATAATCGGACTCTGACAGAAGACAACATTTGCCTTCTTGATGCTTCTGTTATTTGAACTTTCGTGAGTTGATTCTTCCCTGAACAGAAGATTATCTGCAGGTCTGTTTTGATAAGTATGCCTTCCTTTGTGGGTAATCATCATGCAACTGGCTTGCTTTTAATTTAAAAATGCTTTAATATAACGATGAGTGCCTTGTAAGCTTAGAAATCAATCTGATGCTTGCTTATCCTAAGCAGCTGACCTTTCCACTCTCAGATTAAAGACTTCTATGTAGAACTTCTGGGTGTGCATGCTCAGGTGAGAGAAATCACTGAAGACAGTTGTTTAATTAATCACTGTTCTGACATGTGTGGAATGACATTCACTCTGCATTAACGTCATGTCATTTATGTAGACATGAATGCACAGCTTGGGTTTCTTTCTTGGAGTCATTTTTATCGCTGCTGAAGGACAGAATTGGTTCTAAATTTGGGGTCTTTTAACTTTTCTGTTTATAGCAAAAACATATTAGGAGTATTATGCTCCTTTTATTTTATGAGGTGAATTGTGATTAAATAACTGCGGATAGGTTGAAGTTATGTAAGAAACAAGATTTGAGGTTCCTGCTCTGAGCTGTAATTGTTATTAAAAGACATAAATTTCAGGATCTTGGTCACTGATTCAATCCATTAAAGATTCCTTTTGGGGAATTCTTTTTAACCTAGGGAGGTATGCTTTTGCAATTATGCTGTCAGTCTTTTTGAACTTTCAAATTGGTTGGGCATTCACGCTGGAAGAGTGGTTTATCTCTGAAACATTACGTTCCAACAACTGTTGTGAAAATGAGTAAAGGAAACCCATTTAATATTCACATTGTGGTGTGCAGTGCTGGGGGTGTGAAAAGCTGCCAGTAAGGAGTAGTAGAGTCGTGGTGGGAAGCTGAGATTGCTGTGAGGATTGGTGAAGTTGAAAATAATATAGCAAAAGAGGTACAGAGGAAGTAGGAGTTCTGGTCTGGGTCAAGGGAAGGATCGTGGAGACAGAAGTGAAAATTGGTAAGAAAATGTACTGTAGCATGTGCCTCTAGTGGCACACGTCAGATCACAAGATGCCTTTTTAAAATAAGGCACCGTGTGATGAGAGGCATAGTGGCTTCAGTGAAAGCACTCGCTCCATTGTGTGTAGCTCCTCATATTGCTCTCCTCACTGTGTGAAGTGCCCTCTGGTAGCACAACTTGACTGATAAGAGCTAGGAGCACCTCGCACTCTCATCTTCTACCCAGCAGAAAGGTGTATACGACAGGGGAGCTGTATTTAGCAGAATGTTACGGTTTGTGGGAGAGAGTTCCTCAGTGTATGTGTTGCTACGTAGTGGGTAGAGGCAGCAAACGCGGTTAAATACACCTTCCACCCAAAATGGCTACAAGTAGTGGAGTGGCATGATAGATGGCTACGCTAAAAATTCACTTTTGCTTTCTTGTAGCCTTTAATCAGATGTTTTACTATTTTACAGGGGTTAATGTTTTCTAATCCTTGATTGGGAAAAGAACACATTTTTACAACATTTCTGTTCCCTTATGTTTGTGATCAGTAAATGCGATGTCAGTTACATAATCTTAATAGTTTTTCCACTTAAACTAGCAGTCTGTGAGAAAGTGTCATGGTTTTCATAAATATCATCTTTAGTTTATGAGAAAAAAGAGCAGTATAGGAAGACAATGTGGAACATCTGATTTTAGGCTTGCAGAGGGTGAAGACTGTGAACTAATGTTTACAGCGCCTGACTGGACTGCATTTCTTCTGGCTCTTTCACCCATTCTGATTGTGTGGATACAGCAAGTAAGGTCAAGAGGATTTTGTTAATAAAGCATGGCATTAGGATTTAGGAGATGTGGTTTCCATTCCTGTTAGTATGCCAAGTTTTGTCTGCAGCCTTGAGTTTGTCAGTTAATCTACGCGTGCTTCAGGTATTCATTTGTGAAAAAGAAAATTGGGTTTTTTTTCTCCTCTACACCGGTAGAAGCGTGCACTTCTGGTGTTCAGTGACTCAAAAGCCACACTCTATCAGCAGTGTGAAGTGACTGTGTCACAATGGGCAAAGTTGACTGTATATAAAATTAGATCAAGGTATTGAAAAGTAGTTTATGATGTGATGTTTACGCTGTGGTTAAGACTCACCAGAGTACAATAAAGCTTGATCATATGCAGTGTAGTATGGCGGATTAAATTTCCTAATTACTCCTAATAAGTAATCCTTCAGTCCACAGGGTATACAGAAGATTGAAAGGCAGCCAAAACACTGCATTTTCATTGTGTCACGCTCTTGACGGCTCTTTCTGGAAGCATGCTGATGGGCGGGAGGGAGGTTAGGAAGAGCCTGTGGGTACATATGGCATTGCTGTTAGGTTCATGATTTACACAGTTCCACTGAAAAGTGGGTGCGCAGTAGCACACGTTGTATAGCCTCCTGTAGCACTTTAGTGTGGCACCCTTCTGCCTCAGGAGATTCAGCTATTTGCTGCTTTCTCCCTCTCTTAATTTCATTTGTGAGCTCATTTCACAGGACTCTATTTTCCTCTTCATGGTTCTACACAATCTTCCTGAATACAGGAATTATATAAAAGCAACGAGAAGAGACCAGACTGCAGAGCTTGGACCGTGTTTTCACTATGCTAAATTCCTGCTTCACTGTTCATAAGCTCTCTCTACAAAACCTGTGCTGCTGTTCTAAGATAAAAAATGTGTGGGGTTGGATTTCATTTTCCAAGAAGCTGGGTAATAGGTGTAGAAGCAAAGCATGCAGCAACATGTGATAATGGTTCAGTGTTACAGTGTTGTATTTGAAGGGAAAGCTAACAAAGCAAGTCTTTACTCCTCTTCACATTTATTTAATCTTTTTTAACATACTGTGAAATAAAACATTCTGCTATATAATTTTCTTCTTAAATCATGTTGTTCAGCCCCATCCATATATATAGATATCTAGTGAGGCAGAAGGCCATTTCTGAGCACGTGTACTTTACTCCCTGTTCTCTCCGGTTCCAAACTCTCGTTTCATACTCAGTTTTCAGCCATTTTTCACTCTGCTGGGCTGCATCTTCTCTTGTCCTTTTCCAGAGAATAGCAGAAGTTCCGGATGCCTGAGATGCAAGAGATTTCAAATTGGGTGCATCCTAGTCCCTTCATCCCACAATTGTTCTTCTTGAGACTTGGGCTGCTTTAGCAACTTGTAGGCTTCTACTCTTGTAAAGCATGGCTGTTAAACAAAGCAGGCTGTGAAGGCTGGAAGTTCGCAATGTAGGATCAAGAGCAGCTTTTAGTAAAAGTCACCATAATCTGCATTTTATCCTAGTGTATTGCAAACATCGTGACTGGCATGAGCCAACCTGTGGCGTTTGTTTACTGCTGACAAATAGCTTGGGAGAGGTTCCTGTAGGGTCACAAGAAAAGAGCATATCAAATTTGCAGGTTGTCCCAGTTTGTCTCAGATCTGCCTCAGCTTTACATTGGTATATCAGTGGGTTGGGAAGAGAGGATTAATGCAACAACAGTGTTGCTTACGTCTGGTTCTCAACAGAGACCTTTACAGAACACAGCCAGGGGCAAATATTGCCATACAACCTCTCTCATTCAGCTTTGCATGTGGCTTTTGGTTTTAGTGGTTTGGTTACACTTGGGTTGTGTCCAAGCTTTTCTTTGCTTCCCTGAGAGTTTTTACATTCCTTTTACCTAAGTCAAAGTTGGAACCTTTCATAACCCAGCTCTGTGAACAGCTGAACGTTTGTTTATTAAAGGGTAACAAAATGTTATGTTCATTTTGTCTTGGGGACCACAAGGTGAAAATTGGAAAGAAAAGGTTTCTTCTAACTGCAGAATGTGTGTTGCCTGCTAGTTCAGTTTGGTGTCTGAAAGGATGTCTTTCTCATGTTTACATGGTGATAAGGTTTCTGCAGGCAGTATTTACAGTAAGGCTGCTCCAATTCGTACAGATCGTCCCTGTGTGTAGAATTTGGAATTTCAGCTGATCTGATAATTCAAAGCTTTCTCTGCAGTTGAGGGACTTGTGTGTTTTGTCTTCCTTACAAAAGCTGGAATTTAGAATTTGAATTTAGGAGAGCTGGTGAGACCCATGACAAAATCATAACGGTGAGAAACAATGCGAACAGGACCTGCTTACTCTCACCATAAATGTGCTGTCTCTGAAATGGAAATAAAAAGTAATCCTGGCGTTTTTCTAGCCTTGAGTATACGCAGATATGAGATTGAATATGTTTGTAGTGCCTACCCTATTCTGCTGAATGAGAAAATACTATTTTTACAAAGCCAGCTTTCATTCCAGCGTTTCATTTTAACCGTACCCATCCTTTTCAGTTCTGGGCTGCAGTATAATTCCTGTGTTGTTGGAATACAGCATGTCTAAGTGAGACACTGGTGTTTTGCCATTGACATCAAGAAAACCAGGTCCTGATCCTTGTTAGCAGTAAGTGGTGTCTGAAAGAGAGTCTCACTGGCATTGGGTCGTTGCAGACAGGTAATTTATACACTTGCAGAAAATATTGTAGTGCTATCAAAAGCCTAATGCACATAAGCTCGATTAAGTTATTTAACAGTGTTAGACTGATATTCAGTGCCCATTCAGTGCCCTGGGAACAGGGCACCTTGACCAAGAACAGAAGTGTAAATGTAGACAAAACATGCAGTATTAGCTCAGAACTAAACACGAGCAGCTTCGATGTGGAACGTAGAATGCACAGCCCCAGATATCTGGTGCTGTGGTACTTCGGGCAAGCTGAGGATTGTCAGTGAATTCCACTGCCCTGGGAAAGGTTCACAGGCAAGGGGAAAGAAAAAAGGCATTTTTATTCTGCTTTGAGGATTTTGTTGTTAATATTTAAGTAATGAAATGCCTGACCTACAGAATTACTTTCCTAACCACTTATTCAACTTTAAAATGCATGAAAAATTCTGTCGCACTAACATAGCAAAATTATTTAAGTATTGTGTGCACTGAGTGCATAACAATCTGCAGGGTAGAGATAACTTTTCAGTTTACTTCACAGAGCTTTATCTGTGCAACTCTGAGCTAAGGTAAAATAAGGGTGTACATATTCCCATTTAATCTTAGATCCTGTTTTTCAGTATGTGGATCAGCTCCTTAACTCAGTCCCACGTTAGTCTTGCTGCAAAGAATCAGGTTTACAGCTGTGATCTTCTGTATTTGCCTTTATTTAAATAGTGAACTGTAGATGAGATGCTGATATCTAGAAATACGGATATGTCCGATGATAATGACTGTCTTCATGCATTCTACACAACAAAAGTGGTACTCACCCTCTCAAATAAATAGTTTTCACTACTGACTCTTCTGCTGATAAACCTTTCCCTGTTTTTAACCTCCCATGAACTGGAAAGTTTAATGAGGAAAGACAGTCTTTCTTCCTATCTTAATCTCAGCTGTGAAGTTTAACAGGTTTTGCTGTCTCATTCGCCCATCTACCTTCTCCGCCGTTGTGAAGAACATTTCGGCACACCAACTAGCATTTCTGTGTTTTCACTTGGCAGGGGAGAGTGAAGCTCCCTTGATTTCAAACTTGGAATAGACTGTGTGAGACTCTGTGAGCACATCTGAATGAGTGCAGTTGCCCACCTCAGAAACAGGTGGCTTAGCTCCCAGATTGCTCCGATGGGAAGCAGTTTGATGCTAATCAAATCCAGACCTTCATGGTCACCATTTCTCACGTGTCCTGTGGCTACCTTTTCTGCAGTGTTATGAGGTGTTCTTTGTGCATTTTTCTTTCCTACTTTCTATTCACATGTGTGTACAAAGATGGCAGCACACATCATGCATTTTTATATGAGGGTATGTATATTTATTTAAACACCACACACACTTCCACCTACTTGAAGACCTAGTGTTTGGAATCAACTCAATGAATCGTGCCAATTTAAATTTTGTTACACTCTCCATTTTGTGCTTTAAAACTGTGTCTTGAAGATCACAGAATCATTAGGGATTGGGAGGGACCTCGAAAGATCATCTAGTCCAATCCCCCCACCACAACAGGATCACCTAGATCAACTCACACAGGAACACATCCGGGGGGTTTTAAGATGAGGGTAGCTCAGGAGATTTGTCAACTCAGGTCACTGGAAGATGCTGCTGAAAGACACCAGCCCAAGTCTTGTGTGTACAGCTCTCCGTATTTAGGGGGTTTGTACTATTTGTTTATGGAAATTCCTCTTGTTCTAGAGTTGTTTTTGATGCAGGCTTCATTAATGCACATTTTCTTATTGCACAGAATAAAAATGTGGTTGGAATTAAAAGAAAGAGTATCTACCCTTGAACAAGTAGAAGCCTCTACATCTGTGTATTCTGGGTATGCCTCTCCTCGCCATTGATCTTAACAGCCGAGATGAAGTGGTGAGCTGCTAGGTGAATATTAGCTTTGTGCCTTCCCTGATTTTAAGAGACACATGTGGGAAAAATATTTGCTGTTGTAGGCTTTTGGCTTTTTAGTGTCTATTGAAAAGTAATTCCATGCAGATCTTATGGTAGACACTTAGCATTGTGCTTGTCAATTGTTTCACACATTTACATACATTTTAAATGAGATAGCTGGACTGTGCTGCTTTAGCATTTAAACTAAGCCAAGTTAGTATTCTGTCAGCAAGCAGAAGGGGTTTATATACTAGAAAGGTGTAGGAGGGAGATGGATAGTGATGGGTGAAACTTGCTGATACAAACACATGCCATGTTTTCTTAAAAATATGAAATTCTGAACCACTGAAGCTTGTAAATTGCTAAAGCTGACCCAAGATGGTTTTAATACATGTGCCAATTGCTGGGGGCTTACAGCATTCACTGGCAAAGTAGTACAGTGGTAACATGCAGAAGTAAATTTCAGTATTTTCTAACTCTTCTAACTACTTTTTAAATAGCTAAAAAATTAGATACACAATGCAAACAAAATCCATGGCAGCAGTACACAAAATCGTGTTTTTCTTTAGAACATTACTGAATAGCCTTTCTGCAAAAGTCTCCCGATTGGTAAAGCATTGTTTTCTCTGTGTTTTACATCAATAAAAGATCAGCCAGTTGTACTATGCCCAGTAGTGTACGAAGTCGTCCTAGGTCACAGCTGATGAGGGGAGGTGGTTACAGTGCTCCCTGCAGCACTTGTACAGAAGACTCACTGTACAGACTATGAAAGAATAGAAATGTATGTGGGTGTTTGTTCTCTGCAATGGTATCCTAGAGGTGCAAATTAAGAACAGAGATTGCTGAAGAATGAGGCGGTCTCCTTCTGCAAGCTTGGGTTGTTGTCCCATAAGTGACATATGTAATACATATTATGCATACATTAAGAATGTTTGTTATGTGGTTATGTCACTGCTTATACAGGAGAACAGATGCCATTAAATCAAATCTGATTTTATTATTAATCCAACGACTTCTTTTCAGTTTTTCCCCAGGCTTTTTACCTTACTCATTGGTCAGCAGTTCCTGCTCATTTTCTGTTGTCGTTTTTCCCTGCCACCTCTGTAGTGGTCAGCTGGCTAAGGTGGGAGTATGGTTGCAAATGCAGGTGAAATTGCTGAGCTGAGTGGAAAGTGGAAAGGGAACCTGAAGCAAAGCTGCAAGGGGAAAAGGAATCTGGAGTCTGTTGAGCTGAAAATAATATGTGAAGACAGAGAGAGAGAGAGAAGGTTGACAGTTGAGAGAGAAGGAAACTGAATTCGCTAAGTAGAAAATAGCAAAGTTATCCGAACAGCCAGAACAGATAAATGAAATAACATGCTCTGGTTTATCACAAATGTCTTGTGGATGTCACTTACTGGTATCTTTCAGTTACTGTTTAATTTTATTTTAAAATGTAAATCCTTCCATTAGCTATTTCTCATCTGATTACTATAATGACCCATTTTCTGGTCTTCCTATTCTTCTCCTGTGTTATTCATCCTCTTAAAATTTCTGGCTCTCATTTTATCTGTTATAGGTTGCAAATTCCCATTTTACCTTGTTATTTCAGGAGCTTGCGTTGGTTGTATCTGCAGTTAAGAAGTAGATTAATAGAACTCGGCATTTGCATTTCAGGTTCTCAACAGATACAATACATCGTAGTGTTAGGACTTGGGTGTAGCTCACAGTGTCTTTCGACATCCTTTAGTTTATGATTTGCACACGGTATTTTGTCACCTATTCACTTTCCCCTTTGCACCCTGGCCACAGATGCAGAGTAATCTCCTCTGTAAGGTCTCGGTGCACATTGGTCTGTAACACACACGTAGACTCTCTCTGAAGGTGTCTGTTACTGCCTGTGTGTCCCAGCGACGAAGTTACAGCGACACACTAGGTGTGACCCTGAGCAGGGCTGG
The DNA here is from genome assembly GCA_013400115.1 of Rhinopomastus cyanomelas. Lineage (NCBI taxonomy): Eukaryota > Metazoa > Chordata > Aves > Bucerotiformes > Rhinopomastidae > Rhinopomastus > Rhinopomastus cyanomelas. The sequence continues at coordinate 58,083 of VXBP01003611.1, read as the reverse complement.
TGTGCACCAGCTGGGCTTTGGGGCTGAGTGGGGAGGGCACATTTGAATGGTGGTGGGTAAGGCTCACATTAAGACATCTTGCTGTGCTTCAGACTCCATCTCGCAGCCACTCGGTGTGTGGTTTTTAGCTGGTGCTTCTGTGTCAATCCCCAGAGGGCTTTGCCCAGCAGCGCGCTGTTTTCCAGGCATGTATTTTGGACTTTCAGGGTGCGATGGGGCGTGTCTCTTTCAAAGCTGAAGTTCAGATTTTCGGTTCCTGGCAGCTCTGAAGTGCCAGTACATTTAGTGCTTTCTCTTAAAATGCTGTGTTTATGTTACATACCATTCTAAGGCTTTTAAGCATGAAGAATCTGGAGAATTTTTCCTAGTTCCCTCCACACTTGCACTTTGATGTGAAAACTTGGTGGCTTTTTTCTCATACTTGTTCTTTCCACTGGGCTCATAGCCAGGGAGGGCACCTGATTTTGGACTCTCTATAAGAACGTCAGAGCTTGGTAAATTTCGTGTGATAGCTATAAATTCAGAAAATATTATCTGTACCAATCTTGGACCACGTTAGGGTGAAACGCAGATCAGTTTCTGAAAATAAATAAATAGTCCACAGCTGAGTAAGCCTGTTGTATCTGATACAGAACTATAACATAACCTCTCAGAAGCATGCTGTAACCTTTTCCTTAAGTGTTTTTCATTCCTACTACCAAGGTAACAGAGTTACTTACTTTAAATTCCGTACAGAAATTTGGTTTCACTAAGTTGTTGAGTATCTGTGAGAAATCTGTTTGATAAGAAAATATGAGCACAAGTCATGAGTAGAAAAATATTTTGTGATTCAACAGTTCGTATTACAGTAAAAACACCAAAGTTTGAATGTCAGAGTTCTTAAGCTGCAAAGAGCCTGACACCCCTCTGAATCCAGATCGGGATCACAAGTACAGGAAGAATTTAAAAGTCCACATAAACAAGATATGTACTTGAATAGTAGAGTTTCAGAAGCTCTACTTAACAATAACTGAATTTAGTTAGGCTTCCATATTTGTTTAAAAACCAAAAAAATGTTAATTCTTTAGTACATCTAAGTCATTCATTTTAAGTCTAAGTCAGTCATGTGAAGATACCTTAAGTGGCTGCATATTAGAACAGAGCAAATGTGTAAGTTCCATTCTCATAGAATTGTCCATAATAAGAGGGGTTTTTTTTTCCTCTTGGCTTGTTATTCATATAAATCTTCTCGTCTGATTCATTATTAATCATAGTTCATGTGGTTATTTGGTGTAAAACACTCATGACAGGAGTTCTTATGCTGTAGTGAGTTGATGTGATATGTACTGCAGTACACGTTTGCGACAAGTTAATGTAGACACGTATTTGCTTTGCAATAATGCCACTGCCTGTTGTATCTAATACTGGAAAATTATAGATATATGTATGAACTACTCTCTTTTCTGCTTTAACGCTTCGAGTTCTAGCAAAAATAAAGATCTTTACATATGTGGTCTCAAAGAAATGTGGATTTTCATGGCATTGTTTCCGATCTGAATTATTTAACGTTGTAGTAACGTTTGCAAAATAGTAATAAAATAGAGTATGATCTTTGTAACACATAAATAGGCTAAATCAGTTATATAATATTTACTTGAAGAAATGTGAAATGGGTTGATTTTGGAAGTACAGATCACATGAGAGGAGAGAACGAGCTCAGTATAGTACTGAACAGTACTGGGGGAATAATCTGGACGGGAGGAGCAGAGCTGCTGGATGTTTGATTGAACATCAGTCAACAGCAAAGCAGAAGACAAGGACAGGGATACATGAATCTTGTCCATATTAATAAGGGAGGCATTATAAAAACTTGCAGGTTTCTGTCTGCTGCTGTGGTTCTTTGTCTGTCGCGTTTGGGTTAACGTGTGCATGCTTTGGATTCTTTACATCCAATTAAAACAAATTTAGGAACAAGGGTTGTATTTGGTAGGCGAGTTTTGCGGAATTGAATGTGCTTTATGCGAAATAACCTGCAAAAGAAAAGGAAACTCTTGTGGTTTGGTTTATCTATTGATTTTCAAAGTAAGAACTCCATGTTTATATTACTTTTCAGTTGAGGGGAAGAGAGATTGTTGGCTTTTTTCTTCTCAGGTTGTGTGCTAGAAGTCACGGCTGTGTCACCTTGTAGTCAGATACCGGGTGTAATGAGCATGTTCCTTCACAGGGGAACAAGGCTGAGGACAAATGTAACTTTCTGCCAGCGTGTGAGTGGATGTTATAAAGAAGCTAATGATGAATTATTTTCATAAATCAGTGAGGACAGGACAAGAGCTAGAGAAGAGACAATTGAGGTTAAATATTAATGAAAACATAATTCAACAATTAGAATGGTTAATCAATGTTTTAAGGATATTTGCTAAATTACAATACTTAAAATTATTAAAAGGCCTGACTAGGCCTTTAAATCTCTAAGGAGATTCTTGTTAATGTTGAGTCTCCTTGAAAATCATTACAGACATGATTCTCAACTTTTTGCAATGTGTGGCTGATGTCCTGCAGTTAGCTGCATCCACAGGTCTGCTAGATAATTTTGGTTTAATGCAAATCAAAATATACCATAATTTAACACTGCAAAATAAGGGCTGCTGGTGTTGCTACTACTCACAGGTAAAGTTGAGAATGAGCTCCTTGACACTGCTTTTCCTTGTTTTGACTTTATTGCACGGGTTGGATGAGCCCATTGTCAAGAAAGCAAAGCCTGTGCCAAAGGAGATTAGATTTATTCTCTTTCTGACGCTGCCTTTGAAGAGAACTTTCCTTGATCACCCATTCACTGATGGGTTTTGCTCAGAAATACTTCATTAATCATGCATCAGCCCAAACCATGGAATTCAGAAAAATGGACACATCCATGTTTTTATTAGTTTATAAAATAACTTTAAGGACAAGTTCAAGATGGGCGAGGCTTTGCTGAGTTTCACTGTTAAGCTCAGTTTATGGGGATTTTTTTTTAACCTGTAGTATGAAGTCAGCCCTCTGTTTGGAAAGCTCTTCAGTAGAGCCTGCCCACTCCAGTACAGCCTGCCCACTTGCTTTGTTCTAATTTGGTTATGGACAAAAATGTTTCTTCCTTAAGCCAGACCAATGTTGAATGTTTAATGAAAGAATCTGCATAAGATGATATGTATGATCTGAACAGCCTTGTGGTTTCAATTTATCTCAAATCATGCAGACAATAATCTTTTATGTTGAAATTTGTCATGTTGCTTGGAGCCACCAAGGAAGAACTTGACTATTGATGGATAAGTATTTTTGCCGCTTTATTTGTACCCTTTTGTAACCCCACATTTTGATGGTGTTCTTTCCTGCTCTTACCTCAAGGCATGAAAGAAAAAGATATTTTGAGAAATGCTTTTGCTGTCCCCTTACTGCTCCTAGCAGAGTTAATCCAGCCATCCTGCTGTGCTCATAGAGCCTGTTCTCTCCCACCCACAGTGCTTCCTCCTCACAGATTAAGAGTCAAAGTACAGCATGATGCCAGCTCTGCCTATGATGTGTAATTCTGCTCAGCCATGGTGGCCATTGCCTTTTGTAAGACAGTAGTAGTGGTGCTGCAGTTGTGACAGTGTAAAGGATAGAAACGAAGCAAGGGTGTAAGAGAGCCAGTAGCCTTTTTATTAAAGCCATGTCATGTAATTGGAAAATGGTCAAGGTCTGGAGTTCTGAATTTGACAGGCACCATCACAATTCAAACCACATGTAGGTTAGACAAAAATTGCTTTAATTTATTGTACTATGCTAATCAATGAGACTACCCAAAAGAAAATAATAGATTACTGTAACAACAGTGGAGATTAACTGGTATTTTTTTAAGTATGTGGTAGTTTCTTCCATTTGGTGTTAAAGAATGAGATTAATGGATGTGGAAGAAGGGTGTGAAACCAGGGGAGAGGGGCTGGTACAATGTATTTTAAGCCACTGATTTCTTTCTGAACCTGTAGTAATTGTTTTAATGGGTTTAATTAACTAATTGTTTAATGAGCGAAGATTGCGAGCCAGCATTGTATAAGACAAAAAGAAAATAAGCTGATGAAGGATTGCTTTGTGTACTGTTTTGATGCTAAGACTCTCATGCCATAACCTATACTGAGGTTATGAATCAGTTTGTTCTTTTGGGGAGTGTCCTTGCTGAAAGAAAAGTGATGAAAATCGTTAGGTGGCTGTTGTTGCAGAGGAGGTAGAACAATAATCGAAGGCCCTCTTTAGCATCATGTTGTGTGCTGAGGTGCATGCTTTCTGTAAAGTAATGAAATTAAGATCTTGACAGAGGTGACATCCTTAGACAGCATAACGCATGGTACCCAAAACAGAGTCCACAGTGCCTATACTAGCACATCACAACATGTGCTTCACTTCATCCAGTGTGCCAAGTCCCGCCAAAGAAAGCGGTACGGCGGAGGCTACGCTGGTTACTGATAAAACAGAAATAGTTGTGAGAAGAAAAGCACTGAACACTTTTCAATAAATGTCCACCCTTTGCTCTGACAGGTTTGTTCAGTCCTCAGGGGGAAAATGTCAGACACTTGACAGGCAGACTAGAAACTTAAATTTAGTAACTGCAGAATGCTAAGAAGCATAGGCTCATAGACTGGTTTCTGGCTTTAGGTTTCCTTTTTTTGTGTATTTTATTTTATTATGCTAGCTCTCCTCTTCCTTGTGAGTGGTCCAGTGTGAGAGAAGCTGAGATCTCGCTGTGGTAGATGCATCTCATATTTGGATTGCATCGCTGTAAGCACAAGCAGCTGCTGAAGGGAGATTTCCACTCCTGCCTTTTTTCCCCCATCTTTGTACTTTCCTTCCCTTTTACTTGTGCCAGTGTCGTCTCTTCTGTGGTCAGGTAAGGAAGCAGATGAGGAACTGGCCTCACAGAGGACTGCTCCCTGCCTGCATCCCAGGCACGTTTTTAAGGGTGTTAGGATTCCTGCAGTGACACCCGTGAAAGGTTGCTCTGATCCAGCTGCTCCTGCTCTGCAGCCCACCTCTTGAAGAGAACCCCGATATTTTCTTCTGCAGATATTTCTTTTAAGGAAAAGACTCTCCATGCAGTTTTTATGAGACTTACAGGACAATTTTCCTGCACTTTGGCAGCATATTGGATTTTGTCCTTTACATCCCACTATTGGCTCATTCTAGTAGAGTATTGACATTGCCAGAGGGGGCTTTTATGTCTCTTTTCACATTTTTATTTCAGAATTCTTTTACAGGTGTTCTCTCAACAGAAGCAGATAAATATTAATACTAGCAGTAGGACAATAATACATAGAATCATAGAATCATTAGGGATTGGAAGGGACATCAAAAGACCATCTAGTCCAATCCCCCTGACACAGCAGGATCACCTAGACCAAGTCACACAGGAACACATCCAGGCGGGTTTAAACGTCGCCAGTGAAGGACTCTCCACAACCCCCCTGGGCAGCCTGTTCCAGTGCTCTGTCACCCTCACTGTGAAGAAGTTCCTTCTCATATTGATATGGAACCTTCTGTGTTCCACACTGAGAAGAGCCTGGCTCCATCCTTCTGACACCCACCCTTCACATATTTATAGACATTAATGAGGTCACTCCTCAGTCTCCTCTCCTCCAAGCTAAACAGACCCAGCTCCCCCAGTCTCTCCTCATAAGGGAGGTGCTCCACCTCTTTAATCATCCTCATTGCCCTACGCTGGACTCTCTCCAGCAGCTCCACATCCCTCTTGAACTGCGGAGCCCAGAACTGGACACAATACTCCAGATGTGCTCTCACCAGGGCAGAGTAGAGGGGGAGAAGAACCTCTCTTGATCTGCTAACCACATCATCAAATTTGGGATATTTAATATTTTATAGTATAAGTGTGTTCTGTGTGAACTACCCCATAGCACAGCCTGAGCACAAGCCACAAGGAACCTCTACGTGGACTAGGTATTCATGATGGGGAGTCCTTGCTTTTAAAGTCAATTGGTTTACAAATAATTTTTCTAAACTGGAAATACTCTAATGCAATAATCATTAGGTCCTTGTGTATCCAGCTGGTAACTTAAAAATATACCCAGAAACGGAACATGTTCTACCTAACAATTCCTGACAACACTTGTTTTGATCCTTGGTCCAGCTTCTCCTGTCTAGTATTTGGCCTTTCTTTCTGCATGTTGAAGACATTCCTCCTGCAGCTGTCGCAGATCTGAAAAATATTGAAGATTTTTTTTAAAAACACACCTCCATTAAATTCTAGTGTTAAAAGGGGAAGTTTAACACCATCTTACACTTTTCATTGTTTTTATTGCCATTTTTATTGGGCTGTGTAGTTGCGTGGTAAATAAATAAACAATTAATTTTCCATTCTAATTAACTGATACTCTTCTCATATTACAGAGCTTACCTTTTAATAACTGCCCTGGTTGGAACTGTGAGCTAGAGTAGTCTGTGCTTTCACTCCAAGCAGCAAATGGTTGTTTGCTGCTTCTGATATTATGAAAACATTCGTTAGTGTATGTTCTTAGAAGATTTCAGAAACAGCTACTGATTTAGTAGGCAAATGTCCCATTCTTTAAAGGGCTTAAATGTTGTTTTCTTCTTTTTCCCTTTTTCTTGGAATTAAATCTGTCATGAAATTGAATCAAGATTGGAAAAAGAATCAGTTTTAGAGCTGGAGACGTGTATTTTATCTCCTGTTTCTTGTGCCATTAGCTGTATTTCATGCTTGTGTACAGATTAGCATGCTTTGCTGATAACTACATATTAAATAAGATAGATAAATAAGTTATTAGCTCATTATGAAATGTATGTAGTACCAGTAACTTTAATTATAATGTAATCCTGCAAATTCTTGTGGGACAACATGTTGTTATTGCAGTTGCATTCTCATGGTGCTACATGATTAACCTCAAGGAACTGGCTGAGGATAACACTCCCAGTCTCTGTGAGCACATGTTTTCCGAGTACGTTCAAGACCAGTGAATGGACCTGTTAGTAGCTCAACACATGGATGAAAATGTTAGGCACCAGTGGATGGGACAGTCTAAGAAGTCTATCCGCTAGGACTCAGTTTGGGAATGTATTCCACCTTTCAAGTTGTCCAATATTTTTTCCACTTACTGCCTTTGAAAACCAAAGAAATATTTTCACTTTGTGTATAGACCTGCTCAGAGCTTGTCTCTTTTCACATAAATAGTGTTTCCAGCCTTGTATCTTAGAGCACGTAATCATTATGGTAACAGTCTTTGTATGTGGGGGTGAGTATAACAGACGCTTAGATGTAGTGTTGGCGGATTTGGTTTAGGGGTGAACTCATAGAGTAGGGTTGATGGTTGAACTCGATGATCCCAAGGGTCTTTTCCAACCTGAATGCTTTTATGTGTGGTAGACTTATTTTTGGGGGTTTGGGTGTCGTAATAAAAATGCACCTATGTAATGTTCATCATTGCATCTGAGGCTTGCAAAAGCATTAAATGGTGACTTTTTATTTTGAAGGCCATACATTTCATTTTTTTTGATTAAAAAATTTTGACATCAATTCAGTGCATAGGCTGAGACTTATCCTAAGGAGGCAAAATGGCTAAGAGTCATTGTTGGCTGAGTTTTGTTTAGTTGTATTTTCTTTATTTTTATTAATTGAAAAAATAAATTGATGTTTTTCTACTGAAAAGTTAAGGGTTATCAATTACAAGCACAAAATTGCAATTACATTTTTATTTAGTCTTTTGTGGAGCTCAAAGCACTAACACTTGATGTATTCAGTCAGCCAATTCTTAAACTTAATGAGAATTTAGAAAATATTTTCATGACAAAAATATCTTGTCTGGTGGAGTCAGTACAAAAATTGCAGCAGCTTTGGTAGTACCAAAGGCTGGCCTTATAAGTTCTGCAAATAGTGAATCCTACCTGCCTGAATGGGCTGCCCTGGGCAGTTGTGGAGTCTCCTTCTCTGGAGAAATTTAAAACCCACCTGGATATGTTCCTGTGCAACTTGGCTTAGGTGGTGCTGCTCTGGCAGGGAGATTGGACTAGATGATCTCTTGAGGTCCCTTCCAATCCCTATAGTTCTGTGAATCTGACCTGGGGTGGTGATGAATAAACTGCATCGCAACAGCCCTGCCCTGACATCAAGTAACGTGCAGCAGTGCAGCTCACAGTGTTCAAGATTTTGGCCTTTGGCTTCTCTGTACCATTAAACTGGAGATCTGAAACTAAATTATACATTTGAGGGGGTGGAAAGGGACACTCCAAACATACATCAGTTTCTTCTGATAACATATAGGAACAAGACTTAGTAGGCAGCCATCTGTCTTCGCAAAGTGCTGTCACCAAGACAACTGACATCTGTTTCCAGCTGGGTAATTAATTCAGTGGGATAATGGCTTATATTTCAGTTTATTATAAAATCGTAAGTCTCTTACAAACCTCTTCATGTGCATAATAAATGGTTGCTTTTAGTGCAGTTGTGTAAACCACAGAAGTCTTACATCCAGCAGGGTTTTAGCAAGTCTCTGATCTGCAGGAGGCTTCGGAGCCTCTCTGCTTTCACGTGCAGTCAGGGCTCCAGAGGAAAATCCCTGTGCTGTTAAAAATTACAAGGGTTTGTCATATTTTAGGCTTAGGAGGATTCAGAAGTGGCAGTCAGAATGAGGCAGAGCATAAAAGTATCCTGATGTGAAAAATGCAACAGAATCTTAATATGGTTTGGACTGGGTTTGGCTCTATCTGGTATTGGTGAGCCACTGGGCATTCAATATCACAGCGGGCTCCAGCACATTTACTTTTCAAAATATGCCAGATATTTCAACTTTTAAACTCGGTCAGTATGTGGGGTAGAGTTGAGTGTGGTTTCTTCCAACTTTTTTCTTTGTTTCTTTTGAAATGTATTTGTTTGTCTTCATCGTTGACAGTGGCTCTGAGGATGCGATTTGTAAGACTTTGGACAGTTGTTCATGTTGGGCATTTATACAGCAGGTGTATTTAATCCTTTCCAAATGTTCAGTTAAAGCAGTCATGAGACGCAGGTGTGCTGCACTGGTTGGTCTGGGCTCTCTCCCTGGGTGTTCTGGGCACTGCTGTGTGTTAGCGTTAGCCCTGTGGGGTGGTGCAGCGGCAGAAGAGTATCAAGTACTTCACCCAAAATTCTGGAAAGCATGGGCTTTATTGCAGTAAGATTGGTAGTAAAATGGTTCATAAAATTTGGTTTAGTTAGCATTTTGGGCTGTTTCCTTGCTGAAATAGGAAGGTGACACCTCGTTGGCTCATATTCTCCATCTTTTCTTCTTACGCTCTGAAGTGTCTGATGCTGCTACCAGAACGTTACTAACTCTATTCTAATCCATCTCTAGTTTTCCAATTTGTACCTAGTTCCTATTCTGATTGCTGCTGCATGTTTAGGCCAGACCTTTTGTGCTGTTATGGTACCAATTTTAGCTAACATAGTCACCTTCCAGATTATTGCGAAAGAGAAGAAATTATGTCTTGATTTTCAGCAACTTTTATAATACTTTATTTTAAAAGAGTAATTATAAAAGCACAATGTTGGAGCGTAATATTCTGTGAATCTGTGATTCTAATACTTTATTTTAAAAGAGTAATTATAAAAGCACAACACTGGGACATAATATTCTGTGAATCTGTGATTCTAAGTTTCAATGAGAATACAAAATCAGGCAGAAGAATGTTGCAGAAATAATGTTCAGTTTTAGATGGAAGAACTTGTTAATTCCAGCATCTGCACATACACAGTCATCAGGGAGCTACATGTGTTTGTTTTTTAAAACATCTGTCGACTAAGTCAGAAATCCAAATGCAAAGTGTTGGATTAGTTACGTTTGTGATCTTCTTACATTTCCTAATGGGATTTCGTTTTGTATTCTAATCATTGGAGAAGTTACATCACTGCATCGTGTTGTATGATGATCATTGGTAAAAATACGATTAAATTTCTGCATGTGTCATTGCTCTGGAAAAATGACTTGCCCCATTTGCCTTTAAATGCATAACAGCAGCAAATCCAACCAGTAGGTGAGATGGAGTTGTGTTACTTGTGTCTCAGGTGTGCAACGAGGCATGTCATGTACATGCTTTTTTTGGTTTTGTCCCAGTAACAACACAACAGGCTGTGGAGGGTCTTAAGCAGCTCAGAATGGTTTCATGGTGTATCGTAGCTGAGTCTTTGCAAAGCTCATTTCACAGTTGTGTCTTTTGACATCATTTGACAAAATGCCTCACTGCATAGCACTTAAGTGCGTTTTACTGACTGTCCCTGTAGCTCAGTGTTACTGTGTTCACTGTTTCCTGCCGTGTAGAAAATAGTCATGGGAAAATAAATGATAGGATAAAATGCCAGATTTTTAAGGGTTATCGGATACGCAACATTGATATTTATAAGAGAAGGCTTTAGGCAACATTACCATCGTACACCGTTGTCCTGTATTTATGATACTTGACATTTTTTATAAATACTGTCAAGGGTGATCATTCACAGGACAAGTTTTAAGAATTTCAGGGTGCTTGTTCAGCTCTTGTAAGCCAAACACAGAGGTGTTTCAGAAAACAGTATTTAATATTTATAAGTAGAGTAACAGTTTTTCCAAGTAAGAAAATTACTAGGGAGCCCATTTCCAGAAGAATACAGAATCACAGAACATGATGGATTGGAAGGGAGGTTAAAGATCATCTGGTCCAATCCCCCTGCCTGCACAAGATCACCTAGACCAAGTCACACAGGAACACATCCAGGCGGGTTTTAAACATCTCCACAGAAGGAGAGTCCACAACCCCACTGGGCAGCCTGTTCCAGTGCTCCATCACCCTCACTGTGGAGAAGTTCCTTCTGATATTTATAGAGAGCCTCCTACGTTCCAGCTTACACCCATTGTCCCCTGTCCTATCACTAGATGACATTGAGAAGAGCCTGACTCCATCCTCCTGACACCCACCCTTCACATATTTAATACAGCCATTTTCAGTTAACAGATTATCACAGAATCACTCTGGTCAGAAAAGACCCTGGGATCATTGGGTCCCACCACCTACTCTACCTTACAAGTTCACCCCTAAACCACATCCCTCAACACCTCATCCAACTGATCTTTAAACACGTGCAGGGATGGCATGGAGTTCAAATGAGACTGGTCTACAGCTGCCTTCTGGATGAGGACCATGTCATTCTGTAGGTTGTATCTTTAAATACCTGCCACTTGAGATTTGGGATGAACCACTGAGCAGCGCTTGTGATTATAAAGATCTGTATTGCTTTCAGATTGAGGACAGTTTTTGAAATAAGATAACCATTTAGACCCATCTGCTGATCTCTTATGTGCAAAGTCCCTCAAGACTCATCTCCTTTTCTCTTCTGTTGTTCAACAGCTCTGTGAAGTCAAAGAGAATTGCTTTGTGTGGCTTGATATAGCTAATAAGGCAGTCAGAGTGCTGAAGACTTTGACACAATCCAAGAACTGTAGCTTGACTTAAAAATCTCTTAATAAATGCCCTTGGTGATGGGAAAGCATTATGAAAGAAGCAAGTTCACTGAAGTGCATTACCTGAGTAATGCTTAAAGAAGCTGTAGTTCATTCGCGTGTTTCATATAGTTTAATATGGAGACAAAACGTGCACTCTTCTGTTTAACGTTCGATGCCAAATGAATGCATAACGAAGTCTACTGCATGCCTCCGGCGTTCTTGTGTGCGCTGTGCTATCTCAGCTTCACTCATGCTTCTCCAGATTTAGACTTAATAGGAGAGACTAATAGCAGACTTAGGTCTGCTGCTGTGCTGCAGAGTATGCAACAACCCTATAATCTGCCTCTCAGAGGAAGTCCTTGATCTGTTTCATGTCATAGCACATCACCTTTTTTTCCTCTTGTTTGTGGGCAAACAAGATGTACCTGATGTTCCACAATATCAGACAGCATGGAGACATCCAACAGAGGAAGTGTGGACAAACGTGCCCATGAATAGGCAGGAGTTCCCCCAACAGAGTATTGACTGTATTGCTGTACCCTGCCCTCAGATGTGGGTGGCATGTGAGAGTTGCTGGGGTTGGGATTTGTTTTTCTTCTCATGAATGGTAGAACTTAGTGGTATTGCTTAAACTGAGGTAGTTGTTCACTTAAAAGGTAGCATTTTCAGGGTTTTCTGGGGACTATTACTTTTTCTAGGTTGAGTGAGAAATTCCTCTCAACTGAAGGGTGTTGACACATGGTTGTCCTAAATATAGTGGGGAGCACTGTCTTCTGAGAGGAAATGGAGGCAGCTCTGATGTACGAAACCGTATATACAGTCTGCAAGAGTTATGTGAGGACATTGCTGTTTCCAGAGCAGAGGCTTGCTTCTACGATTAGGAATGCTTTACACGTTGAAGACATAGTAGCCATTAAAAAATAGTGCCAAAACATGACTTTTTTCCACTAATGCTTAAATTTCCAGCATGCTGCTTCTACTCTTGTTTTCCCGAGAGCAGAGGTGGTTTTGTGCATAACAGGGACACGGAGCAAACAGTAGTTGCATTAAATGTGGGACACCTTCTTGGCAGTGTTCTTGCAGTTGGAGCAAGCACTAAGTATTTCACCTCTCCGCTGCTGGTCGCGTTTGTGTGCAGCAGAGAGTTTTTTGCTTTGCATCTATTAAAAGTAATAGACTTTCAGGACAAAGTTGGTCCATCCTGTGTTTCTTACCACAAGGATAATTCCACAGGATAATGCAAACTGCGTCTCATTTGGAGATTGCCCATGAACGGCATAGTGAATAGATTTGAAAGTGATAACATTGACTCATTATGTGGTTCCTTTTCTCCCTTCTTGCCATCTGTAAGCATTCACTGGCTGTTCCTCACTCACTTATCTATCCTGTGAATCCCTTTTAATCCTTATCACTGTGTGCTTGCACCTCTGTTTTTCTCCAATATCCTTCTCCCACTCCCTTGTCCTGCTTCTGCTCTGCTGCCTTCTCTTCCTGTTTCATGTTCCTTTCCTCCTTGCTCATTTTTGAGCCTAGTTGATTTGGGGTTTTTTCAGTTTTCCACATCTGTACCTGCTTCAGTTTCTTCATTTTATAGGGTTTTTCCTCTGATCTTGCCTCTAATTATCTCTCCCAATTGTTTGCCTCACAGTGTTCTCTTTTTGTTTTGTTTTTGTAGTGGACTAGCTCATTAAAAGGTTTAAAGATCAAATGGCTTCTCTCTGAATGGTTCTTCGTTAGATGATTGCAATCTGTTCTTTTAACAAGGTATTTTTGTCATTTTTTCAGGTCTTAAAGATTAGCTTGATTGGCCACCGGAAGCGTGTTCTGGCATCTTTGGGAGACAGGCTTCACGAAGATCCTCCTCAAAAACCACCTCGGTCAATAACCCTCAGGGTGAGTCCCCATGAAGTTTTGTCTTTGTCAAAAAGTCAGCAAGCATTTAATAACATTCTCATGAAAACACTGTGTGTTCTGGTGGTGTTCCATTTCCCTCACTTGAGAGGTTTGCAGTGTAGACACGTGAGGCTGTTGCGCTCAGCTGCAACATCTCATACAGCCAGCCGAGATATATTGACATTTTTACAGAGTGATTCATCTGACCTGTTTCAAATGTCTACCTTAGGATGAGATAAACTAGTATCTTAGAAGAACCAGCTTATCTTCTTTGCTCAAGAAACTAGCTCAGGAAGAAGTGTGTACCAGTGGCAAGTCTGTGTGTTTGCCCGGAGGAATCCCTGCTCAGCTGATCAATATTGCGAGAGGAGCGTTGCTGTTTTCCTCTCACATTTTCAGACGTGTGCTTTATGTTTTCTTCAAAGAGATCCTCTGAAATTGTTGATGAACAAAAGCTATTAAGGTGTTTCTGCATATCAAAAGTTTTGTTGTGGTTTTGTTTCATTTCTCCTTCCTCTTTCTGAAGCCATGTTACAAGGTCTCAAGGACTTTTTCACACTTGACCAGATTTAATCTCCTCTTATTGCACCACTTTCACTTGTTTTCTCCAATCCAGTGCCTTTGCTTCTTTGCTGCTTGTTACCTTTACTGAGTTGTGGTCTGGTGACCCACTCCTACTGAGTTCTCTCCAAGGGAGTTCATTTCAACACCTTTTTATTTTGATACTTTGGGTCACGTCCTTTGCATTTGATTGAATCTGATTATTTTCATCGGGCTGCATTTCTGACTCGCATCTCATTTGGGAACTAAATCTCCAAGTGTCAGAGGGTGTCCATGCTCCCAAGTTAAATTTCCTGGTCTAAAGAGAAATAGAGTAGGACAGAATGAGGGCTCATTTTAACATAGACTCATCATTTTGGTGACCAGCCTGTTTTTGCCCTGCTTGTTCTCAGATGCCGCCACACATCGACATTTTAGGTTCCCCCTCCAAATTCATCCTATTCCTAATGCCACGTTGAAAAGGGTTTCACAAGTCCGTAGTGTCCTGCTCTAAGGCACACTGCAGAGATGTGTAAATATTTTTCTTGTATTTTACGTTTTTATGTATTATGTGTGTGATTCCTGATGCGTGGCAGGTGTTAAAACACTCTCAGGAAGAAGAATCATTTGAAAGTCATATGTTTCTTTGCTCAATACTTTGAGTGCTCTGAGCAGGGGAATTAGTTCCTCTTCAGCAGGTGGGAGAGAGTCCACAGCCCATCTTATTTGTTAAGGTTATATCTTCTGAGTGAAGAAAAAACTGGATGTCCTCCATCTGTAGTCAAAATGGTGAAAAGTAGTTTGCTGCGCCACAACAAGCAGGCAAGTGCTAAATGCCTGTCTGTTTGCCACCTTTTGCTGCTGGAGGCTTTGCAGAGAATTCTGTAAGTCAGGGCATGAGTTCAAATAAAGGTTTTCATTCCGATCACCTGCTCCTGCTGTGCCTTTTCACACAAAACAGGGACATTGTGTTTAGGTTGAGGTTCGCAGTAATTGAAAAATAATTAATTTAATAGAAAATACCAGAAAACTAATTTAACACAATTGGAAATTGATTTAAATAAACTGACTGCTGCTACTAGAAGATCAATTTATATAGAATCATAGAATGGTTTCAGCTGGAAGGGGTTATCTAGTTCTAACCCCCATGCTGTGGTTATGGACACTTTCAACTAGATCAAGTTGATCTAGATTAGTAAAGGTCAAGCGAGTTTGTTGTGTAAAGAGTCAGCTTTTCAGATCCTGAGGTCAACCTAAGCTTGGCGAACAGTTCATCTTTTTAGAATCTTTTTGCACTGTCTTTTTATACTTTAAATTAGCTTTAAAGTATAAAAAGAAAAAAATGTGAAATATTGGGGAAAGGCAATAAATATTGTTTAAAAATGCACAGAATATATTATTCTCACTGTGTACTAAGGAAAGGTTATTTCTACTTCAAGGTCATATTCTTGAAAGTCAGAAAATCCTGGATCTCAGGTTACCTGTACAATCCTGCTTTCCTTCCTTGAGTGCACAGTCATCTTTAATTGGAGGACCAGTTCCCGTGTTATTTCCAGTACGCCTTTCTCACTGGAGGCTAGAACGTAAACTGGAAAAACCTCAATCTAGGCTGAAAATTTGAAGTGTCACAGTAGTAGTGATGCTTTAATTCAATAATTAATTCACTAGAGACAATTCCTGGTTTTAGGAACTGGTCAGACAAGCATCTATGCCGTGTAAGATGTACCCATGTAGCCCAGAAAACGGTCTCTTAAGCTGCCTTCTGTCTGTGATGTGTGTGGTTCCAGCTTTATGTGGCTGGCAGGACTGAGAGTTGAAGCAGATTTCAGTAGCGAAATATATAGTCAGGCATCCCTGCAGGGCGTGCACCTATGCATTCACAACAGGGTGAAAACATGGCATGAATACCTGATGACTAACGGTAGCACACTGTTGACCACATAATAGCACCTGCATCGATGTCCAAGCCTGGTCTACAGATTTGATAAGAACAAGAGGGTATGGAGTGAAGAAGAGCAATGAAGGAATAATCATAGACTCATAGAATGCATTGGGTTGGGAGGAACCTTCAAAAGTCATCTAGTCCAACCCTCTCTGCAGTGAGCAGGGCCATCATCAGCAAGATCAGGTTGCTCAAATACATCTCAAGCCTGACCTTGAATGTTCTCAGGGATGGGGCATCTACCATCTCTCTGGCCAACGTGTTCTAGTGTTTCACTCATTGTAAGAAGTTTCTTTCCTATGATTAAAGGAGTACCCTTGGCTATGAAAACGCTGATATACACCTGCTTCTGCCACAAAGGTAATTGCTTCATAAACAGTTGTTAATTGTATGTTACCAACATTTTGCATATTTGACTGGAGTCTGGCGTCTGATTTACACAAGTGCTGAGCATTCAGAGCTGCAAATTAGATCAATAGAAGAGGTGTTTTTAATACAAGTACTTGGAAAATCAGGCAATAGATATTCTAATTGGGCAACCAGAATGCCTGATGTTTTTTGACCTTCGTCTGTGTGTCTCAGATCCCCGCACTAAAGTGGTGATTACAAAATGCCAGAAGTCACAGGGTGTGGTGAAAATAAATTGACTGACATTTGTAAAGCACTTGTGAGCACCATGAAAGTGATGGTATTAGTCATCCTGTCTTCAGAGCAGGGTTTGAATAGGGTTTAGGGAACGTGTTTGTGGCCATGAAACAAGGTGAGAATAAAATACTGCCTGCACAATAACTAATGATAGCACACTGCTGAGTGTATGACAACATGCTTCACAGTTGAGTATCCATCTGTGCTGTGAAGGACGGATTTGAGGAAATAGCACAAAAACATGCAATTACATACTGTTCCATAATGCAGCGGCACCATAACTCTCTTATTTCCTGATTTTGAAATTCTTGCCTATATTACCTTGCCAGCAGTCTTCTGATATAGATCTCCAAGTGAATTTCCTTTTTATATGCAGTTAGATAAAATATGAAAAGCTTGATGAAAGCTGGAATCTGTGTGTCCATTGCACAGTCAGTCTGCCACTTTGATGTGTTGGTGGCCCTATCAGTCTACTAATAGTGGATGAATCGTGATTCAGAGCAAAGTGATTACCTAACTGGCTGGAGTGGCAGGTAGTAGTCCCTAGAAAGGGTCTTGTCTGGTGGTCCTGTGCTCAAGCTATTTCCAGGGCAGAGGTCTGTGAACCATCTAGTGAGAGCTGGGCTTGTGGAGGGTGTGTTTTATATATTTTGCCTTACCAAACCTTCTGAGCATGTGCAGACTACAGCATTAGAGAAGCTTTTAGGTGGGCCAGATGTAGGTATGTTTGCGTAAAGAAGGGATAAAGACTATTGCTAGGAGGCAAACACTCCTTTCTTTGCCCTGGGAAATGCCAAGTACTTCTCTCAGATCACAAGAAAGCTAGAGGATTTAATTAATTACATTTAATTAATTAAATGTTGCCAAACAACTGTGTATATCTGATTTTAGTCAACCAACACAGGAGATACTAATCTGTTGTCGTGATTGTAAGGGATAATGTCACGTAGGCTGGGGACTGACCTGTTGGAGAGCAGTGTAGGAGAAAGGGAGCTGGGGGTTGTGGTGGACAGCAGGATGACCATGAACCAGCAATGTGCTCTTGTGGCCAAGAGGGCCAACAGCATCCTGGGGTGGATCAGAAGGGGGGTGGTTAGCAGATCAAGAGAGGTTCTTCTCCCCCTCTACTCTGCCCTGGTGAGACCACACCTGGAGTATTGTGTCCAGTTCTGGACTCCTCAGTTCAAGAGGGATTTGGAGCTGCTGGAGAGGGTCCAGTGCACGGCAAAGAAGATGATGAAGGAGGTGGAGCACCTCCCTTATGAGGAGAGACTGATGGAGCTGGATCTCTTCAGCTTGGAGAGGAGGAGACTGAGGGGTGCCCTCATTGATGTCTACAAATATTTGAGGGGTGAGTGTCAGGAGGATGGAGCTGGGCTATTCTCAGTGTCATGTAGTGATAGGATGAGGGGCAGTGGTTGTAAGCTGGAACATAGAAGGTTCCACATCAATATGAGAAGGAACTTCTTAAAATGAGGGTGACAGAGCACTGGAATGGGCTGCCCAGGGAGGTTGTGGAGTCTCCTTCACTAAAGATGTTCAAGGCCCGCCTGGATGTGTTCCTGTGTGACTTGGTCTAGGTGATCCTGCTGTATCAGGGGGATTGGACTAGATGATCTTTCAAGGTCCCTTCCAATCCGTAATGATTCTATGATTCTAATAATCGATACTATTTGCCTTTGCCTCCATGGACAGCTTTTGCTTTCTGCTTTATTTAACTGATACTGTCTTTGCTCATTAGCCTTTGTTATGTTATTCTCTCCCACGTCCATCCAAGTAGGGGGAGTGGACACCCAGCCAGGGCCAAATCACCACCCCACACATTAAATACCCACTTGAATTCTTTAAATAGGGGGTTTTACGCTGAATTCACACTGGAGCAGGTCTTTGCTTTCTCTAACAAAGTCAGATCTCTTCTTGTTGCTCAGTGTTGAAACACAGTATTGTGGCAATAGGTAACTTAAACAAGGTCTGCACTGTGAACTCCTGGGTGTTTCCTACCTCCAGAGACCTTGTTAGCAGAGAAATCTCTAGTGTCAGATAAATCGAGCCAAATAACCTACATCATGTTTCTCATTCCAGCTGCTACAACTGTGTTTTAGAGTCTGCACTAGGATGGGATATGTGCAGGCTGGCTGGCCAGTACATGTAGCTCTGCTGATTGAAGTCTTCAGGACAGCCGTGCACCAGTGTTTGTAGCTGGTGTTTGACAAGTAATGTGACAGGCATGAGAATAAGAGTGGCTGTCCATGAGCAGAGTGGTGGCAGATCCTGGTGAAGTGTGTAGTCAGGAGGACACGTTCAGCTGTCTATTAGAGTTCGTGCATCAGTGCTCTGTCATAGTCGCACACCGATTGATAGGAGGTCACAGTTCAGTGCAGATCCCAAGAAAAGCCTGGTACAATATTTGTATTCCAATGCTTTCAAGCAATCTAGGAATCATCATTTAGCTTGTTTCTGATATCCAGTGCTTCAAGTTAAAGAGGTGTTCTGCAAGACCTATAAAAATTGCAGAGAAAGTGTCTGTATTTTGTAAATGTTCATGTACTTCTTTTTTCCATCAGGAGACATTTCCAGAGTTCAAATCACTTTGAAATCACTTTCCCTGCTCAGAGTGGCTGCTCTGAAGTGGTGAAAATGTATTTCATCTGACAAATAGCTTGTTCTAAATCATTGCTTTATTTGGGCTGTGACAAAAAGTAACCTACTGGTTTATCTCTCTAGCAGTCCTAGAAGGGAGTGTATGTTTAAAAAAAAGATGTTTTGGAGAGGGAATTTGCCACTGGTTCATGTAAATAGTGAATTATTTTTCCTTCCACATGGCCTCTGCTTCTTAGGTAGCAAATCTGAAAAGTTCATCCACAGCAACATCTACTTCAGGAATTTTTACCCTTTTTTTAGCATGAATATTCCAAATACACTTTTAATGTTGGCTTGAAGCCAGTGATACGCTCTTCTTCTTATGTTGCATTTTCCTCCTCTCTGCCCAGGAACCCAGCGGTAACCACACTCCTCCTCAGTTGTCTCCATCACTTAGCCAAAGCACTTTCACTACTGGTGGCTCCCTGGACGTTCCCCACATTATCATGCAGGGTGATGCAAGGAGAAGAAGAAATGAAAACTATTTTGATGATATTCCCCGGTCGAAGCTGGAGAGGCAGATGGCACAGGTAGGATCAAAACGATGCCATTAAAAGGCCGTGCCTTGCTGCAGTCAGTTGCCGAACTAATCCTAACCATAGCTGTGTGCCATGTATGAAGGCTGAATTATAAACTGCAGTTTTTCCAAGCTCTCTGTTCCAGTTCTGTGTATTTCAAAGAAAGTAAGCTGGTGTGCAGTTTCTCTGAAGAGAAAAAATTTTGGAGGTGTTTATGTGCCCAGAGGCTGAGATTAAGATGCCTCCTGTGCAGCACAGCGTGCGGGCTCCCACCGGCACTAACTGCCTCTTCTTTTTTGTAAGAAGGTGCAGATTCCTCAGTTTCTGAGAAATCTAGATAAAAATAAGCTGACAGCAGTTCACTGCCAGAAACTCAGAGGACTTGGGGAGTGGCAATGACTGCATCTATTAATGGAGGTCAGCATTCTGCTAAACTTGGTGATCTGGGGATGTGTCTTGAGTGTTAAAAAAAGAAGTAGCTGTGCAACAGCTCGTTTGAGTGGTGCAACGGTGCCGATTCAACTGGATATTAAAGTGTTTGTGAAAGCTTATGGTAGCCTCTATCTCTGAAGTTTTTCACCCAACCCCAGTAAGAGTACTGATAATTTTAAGTCAAGCATGCGTTGACCAGAGTGATGTCTTGCACCACTGTAAAAGGCAGTAAAGCTGAGCTTGGACGGCATGCTGCTGGAAACGCTGTAGTGTGCCTCGGCTGTTCTTTGGTGACGCGTATGACGAAGGACGGTCAGGTCTCACGCCATGTGGTGCTTTGCAGTGCATGTTGGAATGATGGCTTTGAGCTGCCATCAGAAGCAATGGGCAGCCAGGGCAACTTCCTGGAGCAACTTACTCCGTGAAGCAGCAGGTTGCTGCATGTGAGGCTTCCCAGCAGTTCTCTGCCTGCTGCAGCCCAAAACAAACCCTCTGTCCAAACTCCAGCCTCAAAATGGAAACAGCCATGCAAATAACTGCGTGACGGCTAACGGAATGAGCTAGAAGAAGTAATTAAATAAACAAGCCAAACAAGGTGCAGCCATTACCTGGGAACACAGAAGCAAATTGGATTCTGCTTGTTCAGAGGACATTTCCAGGGAAGCGAAATTGCATTGTTTGGTGGAGCTCTTTCCTTGCCTTTTCTTAATGTCCTAATTTTCTGCTGTGTAATCCTATTGTATGGAGTTAAGGAGAATGTTGCTTAATGAATGAGCTTGTTTCTGAAACCACAGTCTTCTGGGCTTTTGTAGCAAGGCCAAGGTTGAGCTCAAGTCCAGCAAGGAAAAGCCTATTCTTAGCATGAAAATGTTTCTTTGAGGGTCATGAGTCTTAGGTGTTTAAGTGTGAAATGTACACTTGCTTATGGGTGAGTGGACTGGCTCATTTACTTAGTCAATTTTATCATTCATTTCACAAATCCCTATTCTAATTTCCACGTTTAGTCACTGAAGAAGAAAAAATTCAAAACAACAGAAAGCCCCCCCACAGTGCTGATTCTGCCTGTCTTCTTTTGACCCTTTTCCTGTCTGAAGCCCTGATATTCCCAAGAGGTACGACACACTCCCATGTACGGCATCTGGACTGTGCTATGTTGCACATCCAAAGAGAAAGCTGAGCATTTAGTACTTACACCACCCCGAACCACTTTAAAACCAATTAAGTGCTGGGATTTTTTTTAATTTTTTTGTGGGAGTGTGTAGCCACTGAATGAATTAATTCAGTGCCTTCTAACTTTCACCGTGGAATACAGCAGTCATCCTTTGGGACTCCAAAGAGGAAAATGGATTGAGATGAAATCCATAAAGCAGTGTTTTGTGTTAGTCCCTGAACTCTAATCTGCTTGGAGCCTCTATCCCCAAATTCTCTCCTCTTGATGTATGTAAAAGTCCCTTTGACTTTAATGGGAAAGTCAATGACTCCCTCTGGTGATCATTCTCACTAAATTGGACTCACCCCATTAACAGGCTAATCAGGGATTTCTTCAGCCGTTATTGCCCCAAAATAGATTTTTAACTTTACTTCTTGCAATATGTGCTTTGCTAAAATGAACTTTATTTCTTTCAATCTTTTTCCCCAAAGCCCCTTAGAAATTAAAGGTAAAATAATTGTTTCTGGAAAATAAAGGAGATCCAACTGATTCTTAATAGGAGCCTTCTACTCCATGGTTTTGTTGGTTGGCTTTTTTGTGTCTAGTAACTTCCTCCATGCAGTTTGCAGGTTCCTTTGGCTTATGTTAGATCAACAAGAACTTCAGTTCAGCTAGAATACTTCCTACAAACAGAATGCTCTAGAGGAGCTGTTTTAACTGTTTGGAGGCTGTTCTTTGTCCTGAACTTTTCCTTGCCAGGCTGTTTGCATGCTGCATGTTTACTGGATGCTGTAGTGAACGGATGTGCATAAAGGTATGTTTGATGCTGTGATGTTTTGAAAGGGTTCCAGGTGTATTCTTAACAATGAGATTAATGTGTAAGTTTATGGCCTTGAAGAAGAGCCAACGCAGTATTGAGAGCTTATTCATGGTACTGCTTTCGTGAACTTGATTTTATTTCAGAAATACCACAGAACATTAGGGATTGGAATGTTAGGATGAGACCATTTTTAGCCTCAATTGAAATGCAAAACCTGAAGGCATTTTGAAAAATGTTGAGATTTGATGTGTCCATCTTGAGTATGACCTGTGTTTCCACTAAAGTTTTACATAGAAGTCATTAAGCACGTTGGTCTTTGCACAGATCAGATGTCGCACAGTGTCTGTTAAAACAATGAGCACATCAGTTTAAATCTTTTCTCTTTCCCTTTGATCTGCTAAATGAGTTTAAACAATTCTCCAAACCATAATCAAATCTGCTTGTAAGTAATCCAACACTTTGTTTCCTGGAGGAAACACTGATTACAATGTACTTAGTGTGGGTGGTTTTGTCTCAAGGCCAGCATGTACCTTCATTCACAGTTCTCTAGCAGGCTGTGACCTAAGAGGGGAAAATCCTAATACACATTTGCATGAATTGTTTATAACTAATTTAGATTCCCCACTGGAATACGTCTTCCAGCTCTCCAGTTGGCAGTCCAGCTTTGAAAGTCTTTGACATCTGGTTAGATAAATCACAACTACCAAGAAGGTAATACAGAAGGCTGTGAGATGGTCTGATGTCAAGAAAGGATTAAGTCATCTGAGTCATCTTTGATTGTGGAGGTTGAATCCTAAGCCTGCAAACTGTAGCTTAATATTATCAAATTAATGTAGTTTAAAACAGCTGAGGTTGCTCTTAAGATTGCCTAGCCCTTTAAAATAGAATTGAAATCATACAGACAAAACCTAAGGGCTTGGGAACTAAAAATCAGTAGGAGTCTCATTGAAGGAGTTGGACTCTTAATTTATCTCTGAAATCATGGGGATGTGGGAACACGTATTGGCAAGAAGGAATTTGTAGAGCACAGGTAAGTTCATTAAAATACCCTAATTACAATGTCAGACCTGTAGGATTTGTCATTCTTCAGGCAGCAGCAGGTATTAGCTGTAAGCGTGTCCCAGACTGCCAGCCCCAAGGCTGATGCTATTTATTGCTCCAACCAGAGACATACCATGCCTGTAGCCACCATGGTCCAG
The DNA here is from genome assembly GCA_013400115.1 of Rhinopomastus cyanomelas. NCBI lineage: Eukaryota > Metazoa > Chordata > Aves > Bucerotiformes > Rhinopomastidae > Rhinopomastus > Rhinopomastus cyanomelas. The sequence continues at coordinate 34,842 of VXBP01003611.1, read as the reverse complement.
AAAAGCTCTCGCTGTGGTGTTCAGAGCAGGGAGCAAATGCCAACAGCATCTTCCTCACTGCAGTTGGGCATGTATGTTGGGAGTGCTGCTGCCCACGCTGCCTTGAAGAGCATCACCCCAATGTTGACGCAAGCTGTCTCCACAGGACTGAACCTGAGGTGCACTCCAAGATGGGAGAGGTCTGTCATTTCAGGAGGCAGTGGGTGGGTGCCTGTTCAGGGCTCTGGGGAAAGCTCCAGGCTATGACTGCCTCCGGGGGGATAAAAACTGGTAATGAGTCAAAGCTTCCAGTAGGGTAAACCTAGTCATAGCCCATACGGGAAGCACCCCAGCAGGCTGTAGTGGAGGGAAGCAAATCATTTAAGATCTCAGAGAGTTGTTAAAATTATTCGCAAGCCTGGCAGGAGAAGTACTTTCCCAGAGATGCTGAACCCAGACTTAATTTTGAAAGCTTTTCCAGGTTCTTTGGTCCCATAATCTGAAGGGTCTTTTCAAATTATTTTCCCTAAAACACAAGGTAACTTAAATGTAAGGTCATTGTGGTGACTGGATAGTACATTTGAAGTGAAGCAACCCAGTTGTTTGGTTTCTGCCTTGTAACTCTATTTTGTGAGGTACAGTAATTCTTTACGGGGTTAGGACTTACCTACAAGAGACAGTGATGTAAATGGAGCTCGTACCAGAGGTCCTTTACCTGCAGTGGAGGAAAAGCATAACAACAGTGATGCAGAATTTGCAAAGACAGGTTTAGAGGAAAATTGTGGAATAATTTTCACTGCTTTCTGAAATAACACCTTCAATTCAATATCTTCCCAATACTCCAAGAATATTAGTGCATTTGTATTTCCAGTGCACTGTGCGGCTACTTGGTTTAAAATTGTGTTTCCAGTCTGCAGGTACAAATATTGGGATACAGGGGTGTTGCAGGTTGGCTAAGATGGCACCATAGCGTTTATTTTATTTTTAAAATAAAGCTGTTGCCTCACAAGGTAAGGTCCACCTGCAAGTTTTTTAGCTTTTTACCACCATATGACATGTTTTTATTTGCTCGTTTCCTGTTTGCTTTCCTGTCTTCTTCCCTGCTGAGGAGGGATTTAAAGATTATAGTGAGTAAAGGAAAACACGCTCAGGAGAATGTGCATATGTAGGATGAGATTATCCACAGAGCAGTGAGGAATGGGTTTGATCGATGGTTGAAACTAGTTGTGAAATGACAGAGCTCTTTACAAGCAGATTTGAAGGAGCAGTAGATGCAAAACTACGCTTGCCTGGATTATTTCATTCCGTTAGGTTTGTGGTTTCTTGATTCCATTTTTCACATGCTATAAATTAGTGCGTGTTGTGAGGATGGACAGACTGCAGTTTTAAAGACAAACAGGTAAAATCCAAACCAAATGTTCATAATTTTAGGTGCATTTTATTTTTAATATGGAAAGTTGGCTGAGCTCTGAAGACCTTCAATTTAATACAGAAGAAAAATGCCAAACAGGATCTGTTTTTGTGGCATGGGATAGACATCACTGAAAGCTGTCCTTCTAATTTGGGCAGATACAAATTCCACAGAGGGCTGGATCTTGAGCTGTAAGTTTCATCAAGCTTTCATGGTTAGATCCCTTCAGTATTGTGCGTTTAATGGGTAAGTAAACTGATATAAAGACAGTAGGAAAAATCCAAGTTAATTTCTGCTTGAACATCTTGTTTTCAAGAACGTTGTAGAAACTCACATCTAGAAATAAAGTTGTGGGTTGTGGATGCTGCTTCAGCATATGGAATTAAGGAAGCCGCTTCTATATTTGGTATTATTGATCCAAACTGAAGCCATAAATACTGCACCAAGAAGGGGGCAGATGTTCTTTCAGGATGGGGACCGATGTTCATCACTAATTTACTGTTTCTCTCACTCAGTCTTGTGAGCTAGAAGCTCTACACTGGGAAAATTGTATGAAAAATGGAGGAGGATTGTATGAAAAATGGACAAGGCAAGGTAGTGTCTATTGTCAAATAAACTATTCTTATTGAAAATATGACTATTTCAGAGTCAAAGCTGAATTTTAATATCTCACATTTATATTTCTGAGCTGTTGCAAAAAGTTGTACTTTGATTTTGGGGTGCTCTTCTGAAGTAGCCGACATTTTTTGTTGGGGTTCATTGAGGTTTGGGGTTTTTTTGCCAAAATCTAGATACCTGTACTTAATATCAGGGACCAAAGTCTCATAATCTGTCTTGGTATTTGTCCAGAAGTTTGTATCCTCTACTCAAGGCTGAGGAGCATTGTATCTGGCAGCAACAGCAGAGGGTGATTTGTCCATTAGAAGAGGCCTGGCTGCTCACCCTGGGTTGTGGAGCCAGAGCTGCAGCAGAAAAGCTGCACCTCCAGGACCTGGGTAGGGCAGCCATAGCCTTACCAGGTCATTGAGAAGACCCTCAGTCGGTCCTCCTCAGCAGGAATCAAAATCCTGGATCAAAGCAAATGAAAGCAGCTGGATCAAAAGCAAATGAAAACTAACCGGCTAACAGAGAAGGTCGCCGTTGCGTGAAGGAGGATGTCGACTGCTTGAGGAGGAATCGCAGCTGTTATTAGTTCTTTCCTCATCTGAGAGAAGTGTGCCAAGTATGGTGGAGCATGGAGCAGGACGTGGAGATCCATGGAGCTTAGAGCGCTAAGCCTGATGTCAGAGGAGGCATTCCTTCTTGCTTTGCTCTTTGCAGGCTTCCTGTTGTCCCGGGCCAGACACGGTCCTTCCCAGGTTGTGCTGGCCATGGCATGCACCTTCTTCTGGCACCTCGCTGGGTGCACTGACCTGGAGTGTGGTTTTGTCGCTCACACCCACCGTCACTTACTGCCTGCCTGCAAGAACGCTGTTCCAAGAGTCTGGAAATCTTCATATCAAGCATTTCCAGGAGAAGCAAAAGAAACTTGTCAGTGCAAAGCACTTATGATAGGAAGAAGTGCTATTTCTTACTTCTGGTGATCTAAAAGGAATATTCGTTTAAAGTTCTACCTTCCATCTCTGAAGATCTTCTTTTAGAAGGAGGAATTGTGATTATTCCTGACGGTAAACCAAGCTCTCCCCAGACCTCTGGGAACACTCAGTGAAGCAACATCTAGTGAGATGGCACAACTGCTCTCCCATGTTCCTAGAGCATTTAGAGTGATGATTGCAATATGGGCAAGAAATTCAGACAATTTTCATTTACTTCTTTCTGCTCTTGCACCTTTAAAGATTGTTTGCTGTGCCAAGACTGATTTTTCTGGGATTTGATTCAGTATTCTCCTCATTTTTGGAGCTAGACTCAATTAGTTAGCGAGTTACTGCTAGGTAATCTGCATCAGAGCAAGTGGGCTTTACTGCTGCTTCTCTCCTTCCCTCTGCACCTTGCTGGAGCTACAGCACCAGGAGATGGGAGCTTTTTCCCAAAGCGCAGCCCTGCAGTGAGCCATAGGGGGAATAAACTTAGAGATTACATTCAGCAGCAGCTTTTCTCCCAGCGCGTCAGCACTGTAACGTGGAGATGTGAGAGAAGGCGAGTGCTGCCAGGGGAAGAGGGAGAAGATGACAGACCCAGAGTCATTGCAAACTTCTCAGACCAGCTCAGGGGTGAGCAGACCATTGGGAGTCTGTATTTACCTACCCACGCCTGTGCCCTGGTGTTTTCTAGACTTCTGCCTGTTGCTCTCTCCTGGATTGCCTCAGTGTGCCTCCACACTCCTTGAAGTACAGTGGCTAAAACCGGATGCCACTCCACATGAGACTTCTCTGGTGGGTGCTCAGTGTAGCACAAGAGTTAGTTCCCCTGAGTTATAACATGCTACTTTTATTAAATACCTCTTTTTATTTAGGAGAGGGAAATTCAGCAAAGGGCCACCAGACTGTGCAATGGCTGGAGCACTTGCCCTGTAAATAGAGAAGGACTGGGGACTGGAGATAACACGGCTTTGGGTAGAAAACCTGAAAGAGCTTTGCTGACTGGATGGCAAGAGAAACTTGCCAACACACACAGAGGAGGATGAACAGGGGGTGAAACAGGTTGCTCACAGAAGCTCTCCAGTCTCTGACCTTGAGGATTTCAAGACATGACTGGGTGAAGGCCTGAGCAACTTGATTTCATTTTGCAGCTTATCCTGCTTTGAGTTGGAATGGAAGTTTCTTGAACTCCTTTCCGGTTTCAATTATCCTGTGATTTGTTTGCTTATTCTTTTGCAAGGCCACTATATTTCATTTGAAGCCTACTAAAACTTCCAAATCTTTTTTCCTTCTCCCATCTCCCTGGTAAATCACTTTTCTACTTTGTTTGCTATTTTATGTATGTATTTAGGTTTGCTTTCCTGAGGAACACTCTTGTCCTACTGAGTTTCATTGGACTGATTTCTATAGCTCATCGAATCCCTTCTCACTTCTGACCCCGCTCTGAAAAGTCCCTCACTTGTGGACTCTTCTCCTCAAGGTACAGCACGGAGCAGGTTGCTTCAGTGTGTTCCAGTCCACTTGTTCTTCAATACCAGTAATTATTCGCTAACCATACATTTCCACTTCTTTTGCCACCACTGCCTTTTGGCTGAAGCTATTCATGTATGGGCTACGTCACGTGTTGCCACACGAGGCACAACTGATGTCCAAGCTCAGCTGGGCTACTCCTTGCTGCTGGTGGTCTAGTCAGCCACTTTTCCAACAAAGGAAATTTGTTCTGAGATAATTTATACTGGGCTACTTCACTGTAAACATCTTGGATTTGTATTGCCCATAGAAGCTCGGTCAGGTAGTGCACGGCAGGCAATGCCACACTTCTTCTTCGGCATCCTCAGTAATGTGTTCAGGGCTAGACCCGCACACTTGCACATGTCCCTGTTTATTTCAGGTGGCCAAGTGCCGTACCTAAAAGTCTCATAGGCCATCAGGACCATGGGATTGTGAATGGATTTTTAAACAACTTTGCTAGTAACTTGCTGGTCCCAGCCACTAGTCTGGCTATAACTTTCCAAATCCTCCTTTTCTGCCATCTCAAATAGTCTTCTAGCCCATCTTTGGCCTTTTCAGCATCTTCTGTGACTTTCTAAGAATAATTATTGTAGTTTAGAAAAATCTGTGGCACATCCTAAAGTGCTGTCAAATGAAGTTTCTGTGCTGTGCTGAATACCTCCAGACTGCCTTCCACTCAGCTCCTGCACATGCTGCCCAGGTATTCTTTTCTGTTGCTTTCATCCTTTCTTTTCCTTAGAAACGATAGCATTTTCATGACCAACCTTGATGGTTTGAGATCATTCTCAGTGCAGTTACTTTCTGTCTTTAGAGTTTTCCCTGTCTGTAAGACAGAAGAATAAATGTTGTTCACCTTACAAAATACTGTCTCGGTCCTAGAGCTCAGCACTGAAGACCAGTGCATGTACAGGTTTTCCAGTAAATAGATGAGTAGGTAGAAAGACTTGAAGCAGTGGGACTGTGCAAACGCTTTGTAATATGATTGTCTACTGACTTTACAACAGATGTCTGCAGTAATTTTGCCCTATTTTCTTCTTTGACAGAGGAAGTTAGCAAGAACAATAAGAAATTGGTCTTATGTGAATGTGTTTGCCTGAAATCAAGCTGGCTAAGTTGAATAAACGAAAGTGAAAACATCCTTAAGAATTATTTAAGAGATAGGCATAAAGTGATTAAGGGACCATGTCAGGACTGCAGCTGCTGAGACAGAAGGCAGATGGATGAGTGAAGAGCAAGTCATGCAGAGCCTCTCTTTCTCTCTCCCTCTCTGGTACCCTGCCAGTGATATCATGGGTCATCAGTGGCAGGAGCTGTGCAGGACAGGCCATTCCCTTTTCCCCTTTTCCCTTGCACCTCCTGCCCATCAGAACTGTGTCCCACAGCGACTAGATAGGGAAATCTTCTGTGTGTGGGACACGTATAGCTGTCACAAAGATGGTGATAGAAGACTCTTGCTGTTATGTTATCTTTTGGAAGGACAAGACAAGCATATTTGAGACCTCAGCAATAGCCGATGCTACTTTTTTGTTCTCCTCTACCATACCACTTAGGGAAAGTGTTGTTGTCGAACTCTTTTTCACAGAACCTCTGTGTCAGTGATATTAAGGGCTCAAGTGTATTTGTGTTTACTACTGCAGAAGCACACACACAGATTGAATTCTTTTCCTTTTTTATGAGGGCATATGCTTAGGGAGCTGAAAAATATGAGTATTTGAAACCTAATCCCAGTTCTCCCTCCTACTGCTTATTTTCTGGCAAAAGATATTCATTTAACCTTTTTCCTTTCCTTGGTTTCTTCCTCTTCAGCACAGGGGTGTGCAACTTTAAGTGCCTCCCCTGGGGATTTCATAATTCATTAAAAAAATTCAGCACTTTGAAGATATAAAATATGTATATGGTAAATGCTAAATACTTTTACAGTCGTGCAAAGAAGATGTTGGTTTCTGGACAATAATCCATTACCTTCTGCGAAATTGCTGTTCCTTCTGTACGACATTTTAGTGCCTTAGTCATTAATGAATGCAGGACTTAGTAATGAGTTTTGCACTCCTGATGGTCTGCTTGATTTAATATTGATTTAATAAATCAACTCACCTGTAGTTAAAGATTATTTAGCTTAAGCCTAGATCTAAATCTTTAATTCTGGGGTAGATCTGTGTCAATGGGGCCAGATCACTTGAACGGTCGTTGGAGCCTCTGCTTCTAGACCCAGAATTTGTCTCTTGCAGGTGAATGTCACAAGCACCTGCTCTTGTGCACATTTCTTTCTTCAGAATGATAAGAGTGGCTTCCCTTCATTTATAAAAGGGATTGAAGGCAGTCTGTCTTCTGCTGCATTAACCTGTGAATATGGAAGGTAAAATATGTAGGTGTGAATTCCCACAGCCAGAGAAGGCCATCAAATTGAGAGTTCCTGACTCTTTAGGGGAGGGTGCCAACTCCCAAGTTTATGTTTGGGAGAAGATGAGCTGGGGAGGGAAGGGTGGAATGGGTGCTACCAGAGTGTACAGCAAAGGACTGAATCTCTGTCCATTCTTTAAATGGAGCAAGGTAAAGGTTGTATACACACTGAACTGCAGTGGTGTGATACCTGTAAAGCAGTGGATGGGTGTATCTGATGTATTGGCTCAATCAGGTGCCGCAGCACAGTAGGACCATTATCACATTATCACAGCATCACTGTTTCAGCACAGCAGCTCTCCTGTAAGAGCTCTGTGTTATTCTGCTGTGTGGCTGATCTGGCCAAGACACCACATCACTTTCTGAAAGCCAAGTCCTTGGGAGGGGCAGCATTTACCTTTGTCTCAGGGACAGCAAGATGGTGAGAACCCACTGCAGAATATGACCCCCATGCAGGGAGAAATACAGCATCTGCTAACATCCAGTACGGTGCTGCTTGACCTCACTCCTTTCACAACTTCCACAAGTGTGTCCAGCTAGGAGTGCAGTGTGTTGTCTTTATTACCAGATGCTTGGGGTTGCTTCACTTGGCATAGAAATGCCTTGTCTTTTAGACTTCTCTTGAACAGTGGAGGCACAACCTCCCACCATGGATTCCCATTCATGAATCTGCACCAGGCAAATGAAGGCATCACAGTGATGGGCATGGCCAGAGCATCCAGAAGCCAGTTTTCTTGGCATACAGAAAAACAGGTCATTATTGCCAGCTAGCATATGTCCTAATTACAGAACGTTAGGGACTTTAAGGGACCTCGAAAGATCTAGTCCAATCCTCCTGCTACAGCAGGATCACCTAGATCAAGTCACACAGGAACATGTCCGGGTGGGTTTTAAACATCTGCAGAGATGGGGACTCCACAACCCTCCTAGGCAGCCCATTCAGTGCTCTGTCACCCTCACCACAAAGAAGTTCCTTCTCATATTGATGTGGAACCTCCTATGTTCCAGGTTACACCCATTGCCCCTTGTCCTATCATTCGATGACACTGAGAAGAGCCTGGCTCCATCACCTGACACCCATCCTTCACATATTTCCAAACATGGATGTTACCCTTCAGTCTGCTTTCCTCCAAGCTCAAAAGACCCAGCTCCCTCAGCCTTTCCTCATAAGGGAGATGTTAATCCAGGCATAGTAGAAGTAGCTGGAGCCATGTTTGCAGCTGGCCTTGCACCGAGTACATGGATGTTTTGTAGTGAATTACAGGGAATAAAGTAGAAGACCATGAATGAAAGTTGAAGTTTTTGTTAGCTGTTGCTATCAAAATGTAGAGGTCTGCACATCACGAAGGAGAAGTAGGTAACATAATCTCTTCACCTTCATGTTATTTTAACTGAATATAGGAAATGTTAAGAATTGCTGAAGCTGGAGGGAAGGATGTGTGTGCATGCATTTCAGATCATGAAGGAAATAAGGGAGGATTAACAACATTAGGCAGCCAGTAGCCTGTCTGGCAGTGCTCGGTAGTCAGTCCAGAGGATGCCAGCCTGCCCTGACAGTAACCAGAAGTGATAACCTAAGTCTGTCACCAGCCAGGCATCCAGGTTTCAGGCTACAGAAGGTAAGAGCAAGAGCGACGCTTCTAAGAAGAGTTGCATTTCTTTGGGTTCTTCTGGGCATTGGTGCTAAATTCCTGTTGCTGCTGCTGACAAGAACCAGCGATGCACGTTCTTGCTGCTGTCAAAGTACTGAGATGTTAATCACGATCTATTCTGGGTGCTGCAGTTGCATTTTTCATGCGTGTTTATTGCCTTTTGTTGCTGCCTGCTGAAGATACTGCGGGCAGATCCTACATCTGATGCTTTGTTTTAGTTGCCTGGCTACTGTAAAACGTTATCCTGGCTTTTGCTGAGGTGTCACAGATGCTTTCTTAATGAGTGTCCAAACAAGGAAATATGTAAAAGATGCTGGCGAATGCTGTGCTTGCCTGGTTGCCTTTGCTAGCGATGCCACGGTATGCTTACTTCGCTTCGCTGCTGCAGACTATCTCTGCAAAATAATGCAGAAGGTAGGCTGAAACCTTTCATTTACACAGCAGGGTCAGGGCCAGCACCAAAAGTGGTATTTTCTGTATTCCTGTATGCAAAGGAACTGTTGTTGGAAAGAGCTGGTGGGTGACTGCTTCACTTAATTGCAGAGCATTCTTTTCTGGTAATTGTTGCAAAGAAAACACGTTTTTCCTGCTGACTCTGTTGTCAGGTTTCTTCCCTTTCTTTCTCCCTGTGAAAGTCTCCAGCAGAGAGAGACTCAAATCTCAAAACTTAATTGGGATGTTGACTTCAAACTCCTTCGCCACCAAAACCTAAAAGCGACCCGTATTTCTTCTGCTCTCTGCCTTGTCCGTTTATGCCTGCCTAACTTTCTCTCCTTACATCACCAGCACTTCTGACTAAACTGTTTTCTTGTACTCACAGTCTGAAACCTCTGCTAAAGTCTCTGAATAAGCCATGCTTCCTTGCAGCCAGTCCAAACATATTTTGTCAGCAAATAAATAAAAAATTACTTTAACGACTGTTTTACTTCTTCCTTTGATGTTATTGAAAGCCTTTTCTTAATTATTATTGCCTTTTGGCAGTTGCAGTGCATTAATATTTACAAGATGAGATGTAGCTTTCTGTTTATATTAGCAGTCCTCTGTCTGTGAGATCTGGACCAACCAGAATGCAGGATATCCTTTCTCATCGATTCATCAGGTTCATAATGTAAGATACAGTGATAAATGGCTATGTTGTCACTCTATGGATGTGCAGTCTGTCGCCGTGGTGTTATCTACGGGTGTCGTGTCGCTGAAATGACAAACAAGAGTTTGTAGTTTGTCCGCCCTCTTTGGGGATTCTGTGTGCGCGCCTCCGTGTATCGTGCCGTGTGGTTAGCGTATGTCGGCTGTATGGTCTGCATACGGGATGTGGGGGGATTGCCAGCAGCAGTCCCGCTCAGGGGGAGCTTTGACTTCTGTTCCTGATGTTCTTGCTTGCTCACTTTTCCAAAGCGAGAAACTGTGTAACCAGCTCGGTTTGCACAGTTTCGCCCCCACCGTGTGTTGTTCTGCTCTTTCTGTGTGAATCTATCGACTTTCCTTAGCCGAGGAGTACACCTCAGAAACACTTTTGAGGAACTGGAGGTAACACTGACGGTGCTCTGAGTTTTCACCACTCTCTGACACAGGCACATCTGCTGCGTGAGCAAACCTGGTGATCCACACTGCAGCGTGATAGGGAACAGCCAGTCGCTCAGATTTCGCGGAGCACACTGTTTCAGAGGAACTCTAGATGTCTCCTAATTTCTGTCATATAAGTGCTTCCTCAGAACATTTCTGCCAGAGAAGGGAACGTTTAGGCTTCAGAAGCTCTTAAAACATAAGTACGCCATGAACGCCTCTTTCCGTTATTTCAAAAGCCAAAGATGCAGAGTGCTAAAAAAATTTCTCTCTCTCTAGGTATTAAAATGTAAGCAAGTAATAAGGATTTGGCTGGTCCACAGAACATGTAAAATTCTTACGGGAGAGAATAATTTTCAGCCAGAAGCCCTGTATCTATGCATGCGCCCATTGGTTGTTGTCATGGTGACTAACACGTTGCCATAACTAGGCAGGAGACTTTAACAGGTGAGAAGCCATAGGATGTGGTCCTTTTTACTACACTTTTTCATTTTAATTAAAAAATTACTACATTCAAGACTCTTAAAACCAGGACATTCTTGGTTTGGTTTTTTTTGTTGTAGCACGGAGGGGTTTTAACTTCATGGTTTTACACAAAGATGAGGCAGGCGTTAGGTTTTCTGGAAGCTGTATTGAGACACTACTTCCTTATCTGTGACTTCCTTTGCATCCAGGTGCCTTTAACGTGAGTCAAATGCAGTTCTTGGGGAACTGCAGTTCTGTAGTTTGTTTGACATCAAGTGCCTGACCCTTTCTAGAGCACTGAGAAGTGCCCATTTGCAGGGATACGAAAATCACAGAACATCAAGGATTGGAAAGGACCTCGGAAGATCGTCTAGTCCCATCCCACTGCCAGAGCAGGATCACCTAGACCAAGTCGCATAGGAACATATCCAGGCAGGTTTCAAACTGCCAGCTGATGACATCTTGGTCTTCAAGGCTGTGACCTTTATGGTTCAAGTTGTCACTGTAGGACTGAGTCTTTTCTGCTCTGACATGAGATCATTTTGGGACTGTAAATTCTTTATCTGCAAAATGCGGAGCAAAAAATCTTCTCTCCCAAGGTGACTGAGGCCAGAGAGAGGAAAGGCACTGGTTAAAGACATGGGAGGCTAGAATGCTAAATTACAGGCAGTACAGCAAAAAGCACATGATAAATTGCACAGCTGTCTGATGAGCTGCAAAGTTAGATGAGGACTAAATTATCTCTTGCCTTTCTACTTCATCAGAGAGATAAAAATCTCCATACATATATTGTGTCATAAAAAATACATAAGCTTAAATGTTTGATTATTTCTTATAATTGCAAATTAAATATTCAAACTAGAAAATCCTTATCCTATCATCTCTGTTTTTAAAAATTAAATCATACAGCATAGTTGATCCTGCGTGGCAATTTATGAACTTCTGTACTGCTTGAAAGTGTTTTAGGTGCTCAGGTAGGTCCTGAATCTTAATACATCACCCATTAAGAGTTTCATACAAGTTCCTCAGATTTAGAACTAGTAGTAATTCTTATTTTTCTCCCACAGACTTTAGACTTGCTCTTTCAAATCGTCTCTAACTCAAAGATGGTCCTACTTTGTATTTTACCTGAAGTTAACGGCCATCATCACATCCTAAATCTCAAAATTTCATTATGTGACTAGAGTCCCTCAGCTGAGGAGCTCGTTTCCTTCCTGTAGAGGTTTTTAGGCACAGATTTAGCTGTGTAAAGTATTTATCTGTCTAAATCTTGCTTAAGAGCCTTCCTTCCCTTTAAAAAAAAATGAAAAAGAAAACTAAATTTTATGGGAAATCTGTAAAAGGAATTACACTTCTAAATATCCTCATCTGGGCTTTGGAGACTACTCTGCTATAACTCAGTCTAAATAGGTAATGAGTACTAGCAATAGTATCCTTTAAAAGTCTAACAAGAGAAAAAGGTAGGAAAAAGAGGAAAGGAGATCAGAAGCCTCTTCTGCTGCATATTAGAAAAAAACTTAAGTAGCCGTAACACTTTATTTTGCAAATGTTTGTTTTCTTCATCCATCATAATAACCTATACCTCTGATGCTTAATTTTATGGAGCTTTTCTTAGTAACTACCTCCTCTCCAAGACACACTGAAATACTTGTAAGATCTTCAAGTGCAGTGGTCTGTTAGGACAGGCGGAAATCCTGTACCTCTGCGTTGCCTTAACCTCGGCTGTATTGCTTGTTTAGATCATCCTTGAGACGTGTAAAGGAACCTTAACAATTATTTTCTTTTTCTAGTTTGAAAGAAGTAGGCGCTAGGATAATCATAGATACTGATAGAGCAATTAGTGCAAATGAATGGTCTCCACACAGTGCTCTCTGAATGTCTCACGCACTGCTTTGATTAGCCTGCTTGAAGATTGTGTCATATTTTCTCATGATAGTTGCTTCCTGGCTTTTTATGAAATGGAACCAATATGAGAGTTAATCTCTGTTCCCTTTGTTACTCCACTTCACAGACAGAAACAATCCCGTTCTCCGTGTTTTTAATATATTTAATGTAAAAGGGACTCAAACTGTAAAACTATGTACCAGTCTAACTCCTTCGTGTTCCCTGCTGAAATTGTCTGTTCTCCCTGCAAGGGAAGTCAGCTGCAGACCAGTGCCGCAAAGAGCACTACTCACGTTCATTGTTCTGTAAAAGTTATGGCGCTTCCTCGCCGCCATCTTCATGCTTCCTCAACGGGAAGACCAGTGGTCGGAAGATGTACTTTTATAGGTTCTCTGCCCTGGATTTACTCCTGTTCCATCACAATAACCTTTTGCTAAATGTGTGGAATGTACCTCCTGGGACCCGCTTCCTTACACAGAACATGCAGGAGTGTATCTGTATTAGGGGGGAAAAAAAAGACTATTTCAGGTGGTCAGTTAGCTCTGGCTTTGAACAGTTCCTAAGAGACAGCTGAGCACGCTGTGAGAATTCGTGATGGGTTCCATCCGTCTTATAGTGAAGCGCAAACTCCACGAATAAGGATTCAGATCCTTACCCCTTGTAATACGGTAGAAACTGTGTTTTATAAGGAGAGTTGCTTTTTTAAAGACCTCAGATTCCCACTTCAGGTTAAACATGATAGGTTTTTACACATTAGTGGTCAGAAGGATTCATGCCTGTTGATACAGAGTGCCACCCAAGTGAAGCAATTGCTCCGGTTGCTTTCCTTTCAGAACTTGAGGTTGAAGTCTTGTTTATAGCACGTAGGCAAATTACTTAGGCAGAACAGAGTTACAATGTATAATTTGTGTGATTTGTAGATGTGCTAATAGTTGCCAGATTAATTAGGTTCAACATGTTTTATGATGTTCACTTGCTTGATGTTATCGTATTGGCAGGGTAATGTTGGCATTTCCAGATTTAGCTCTTGCTTTTCATCGCAGAGTCGTGCAAATGTGTGTCATTTCGTTATTTCGTGACACATGAAAATTATGTACTTGTTTTGTTTACTCTGTCCTAATTTAATTAGTAGGATGTGAAGCTTTGCCAGACTCTTGAATGTCTTCAATAAGTTTTTTTCATGTGTTTTTGGTGCTTAAATCCTTTTTGCTTTAAAAGTCTTAACTTCTAGATATATTGTGTGAAATGCTGATGACATTTGCTTGCCAGCTTCCGCACGTGTTTTAACAATGACATGCATAGAAGATGCACAAAGACGAGTGCAGGTAAAGATTAAAGTAGCATAATCCAAACTGAAACTATCATGTGGAATAATTTGAGAGAGAACACACAGGGGAGGAAAGGACCAGGAAGGGTGGTAAATCTGATGGAAAAAAAACCCAGAGTAGGCTGGAGAGGGAGATTCAGACACAGACTAGACAGGGTCTGTCTAGAGAGAAGTGGGATTGGTGTCAGAGGGAAGAGAAGGGCTCCATGCATGGATCATTTTCAGTTAACTGACAATGTTTTGGCAGCATTTGTGGTGTTGAGGACACAGGCAGAGAAGGGAGCATGTGAACCAGAAGCAGAAGAGATCAGAGTTAAAAAATAAATAACCTCCAAACAATTATTTTTTACATGGGCCTGCAGGATGGGAGGTGTCCCCAGGTGTGCACCAGGTCCAGTAAAGCCGTGTCCAAATGTACACAATGGCAGGTGAGACCAAGACCAACGCTGCCATGCCGGGGACATTCCTGTGCCAGTGCCTTCACTGGCTCTTGTTGGAAGGAAGAAGAGTGTCCTATAAAGGGATTTGGCAGCAAACGGCAGTCCTTCCCATGTTCTCTGAGGACTTTGAGGAAAGAGAGGAGATGACAGCTCAGGAAAGCAATCATCTATTTCAATGAGAATGAAGAATGTGGAAGGGCAAAGTTAGTAACTCTACAATGAGACATCAAGAGAAAGTGATCAAAGTAGGTATTCGTAAAGGGATTAAAGTGTGCCTCGTATGTTTGAAGAATGTAGAAGTCTTCAGATCCAAGGGAAGTCTCAGTTATTTAGCCATTTAGGAAAGTTAGTTCTATGTGCTGGATAATAGAAAACTTACTAACTGTGTAGAAGAGCTTGTAAAACACATAGTGGAATTTGTGAATGGCACTTTTGTGCATCTCCTGATTTTTATTCAAGTGCTCTCATCCTCAAATATGTATTGTAAACAGTTATTTTTAAGGAACATTTCCGGCACCTAATGATTTCATTCTCAAAGCAAACAGATTTAATTAAAGCCTCATTAAACACTACAGTAGATTACTTTGGCTTATAAATTAAATCACAAAAAATATTGTAGTAGTCATATCCCCTTATTTAGTAACATGGCTCTATGTGTAGCAAATAAATTATTGTTAATAGAGCACAACAATGGACAGCTACTTTGTAGCAAATTTGCCTGCAACTTCTCTTAATCTGGATCCACTGTGATTTTCAGACAGGAGACTGGGGAGAGCCTTCAATTACCTTGCGACCTCCAAACGAAGCCACAGCATCAACACCTGTGCAATACTGGCAGCATCATCCAGAGAAACTCATCTTCCAGTCATGCGATTATAAAGCATTTGTAAGTGGGGATGAATGCAGTGGTTTCACATGGGGTAGATACGATAATTTTCATGTATAGTATGTTTTTTTGGTGCTGTTAATGAGACAGGCTGCTTCCTATGAAGTACTGTAATTGTAACAGATGAGAAACAAGGATGCACAGTGCTTTTTGCTGTGAATTCTGTGGAATATTATCATCCATGTACCAATAGTGTTAGAGCAATGGCTCTATGAATAAGCGGCTAAGTGGTGTAGAAGGGACAGTGAGAGCAGACACCCCTACTTCTCACCCGTCACAAACCCCCATCTAGTCCTTATGGAAAAAAACCAATAGGGGATCCTCATGCCTACCTTAAAGCTGTGTGCACAGTAGCTGAAGTAAATATTGTCTTGCCTGTTGTTGTTTTGTCAATTGCTTTTTTATTGCCAGCACCTGTCTGGGGGGAAGGGAGCTGGGGAAGATGTTTATCAGGGTCCTGGAGCAATGTTTTGCATCCATGGAACAAAGGCACATTCAAACCTTTCCCAAACTGATGACTACTTAAAGTACCAGTACCAGTCAGTTCCTTTAGGGCAGAACATGTTTATTTTTACCTCCTGCTACCAGCTGTAGCTGATTCTCGTTTCCCTCCGCAGCTAAAGACAGTTAGTGCTCTCTGGCAGTTCTAAACACTTGCAAAGTAGCGGGGAGGGGGGTCTCCTGAAGTACAAGAAAGTTATATTGGAAGACTTTGTTTCTTAAATGAAAAATGTTTCACTGAAGCCTCGTGTTCCTCAACAACAGCACAGAGGAGCTGAACAGATGCCTCTTAACATTTCTGTTTCTGACTTTGCTGGAAAGCACTGTTAAAGGGACCACCGTTGTCCTCTTTGGAGGTCGAAATCCTCTTCACATGATGGAGCTTGGATCCTTAGTGCTTTATAGGATAATGCTGAGTTCACCAAACACTGGAGGATTTGTGGGGAGACTTGGGGTCTGCTGGACCTGATTTAAAGCGTATGCAGAAAAGTAGGAATATCCACTTAAGTACAGGTGAGACAGAGCTTGGCTTCCACTAAGAAGGGTCAGAAGGTTAAGTTGTTACAGAGCAGTGTTTCTGGAGCATGTCTGTATCCTTCCTCAAACCCTCATGTGGTAGAAATTGAGGTGAATGCAGTGACTGTCTCTGGATCACAGAATGTTACAGGTTGGAAGGGACCTCGAAGATCATCTAAGTCCAACCCCCTCTGCTGGAGCAGGGTCAGCTTACAGTAATGTCTCAAGATGTCCTACATGGGGCTTGAACCCCCAACCCCAGAAATTCAGAGTCCCATGCTCTACCAACTGAGCCAACCAGGTGATCAGCAAGTCACCATCCAGATCCAAGTCTTGGTCTTGCTCTCCTGAGCAGCATTTTTAATTGAAAAGGAACTTAGTTAACTTCTAGTTCTTTAAATATATCTTAGCTTTCAGTCAAGTGAACAAGTTTGTCGTAAGAGTCCCTCATCTAATTTCTTGACCCAGCAGTTAATTCATAACCAGGTGTAACCTTTGTAGTTGGATTGGAAAGCACATGGATCAGTGAAGAAATGAAATTGGAAATAACCAGATAACTGGTAATTAAGGAATCACCAGTTCAAAATATACAAGTTATTGTTGGTTAAGGAAATACTTCCCTTTCCTAAGAAACATGTGTCACGGCACTGTCTCAGCTCCTTGAGCTGTAATGACCTCCACCTTACAGAGTTAACCCTATCTTAGAAGTTTTGAGGAGAGCAGCTTTCACTGTGTGCCACATCACTCACTGATGGGTGTCCTTTGCATTGTTCCCACACACTCTGTGTCTTTGAGAAGAAGCATTTCCAAAAGTACAGCAAGTCCAGGGAAAGCAAAATTCCCTCCTAGAATTTCAGATTCTTCTGACAACTACACTGGACGCTACCTCAGTGATTCGCTTCCCTATTCCACAGTCCACCCTGGGAAGCCTGTCTGAATGCCTGCAGCTGAGGCATGTTGCTGCTGTGCAGATGGGAGAGGAGCTGCCTGTCTCTTCTCATGCTTCCTCTTGTTCTGCCATGAGCTTTCAAGCACTGCTTTCTTTCCCCTGATGCCTGAACAACTGGTCACTTTCAGGGAAATACCCATTTATTGTGCCGTGGGCTATAGAAATAAAATACAAATAGAAATTGAAGATACTAATTGCATTCTTCCCAGAGAAGGCTAAGGATGCCAAAGGCACGATCCAGAGAAAGCTATCATTCAACTGAATACACTTTTGTTTCATTTTCTAATTTCAGAGCGTGCTTTAGGTTTGTTGTTCTTCTGCAAGGGCAATACCAAGTTGTCCCATGAAATNCCCCCCCCCAGCTGGACTTGCAGCTGCTTGTTTTATGAATCTTTCACCTCTGTAGTCCTCCAGGAGTGCCCTTCATTTGTTCCTTTCTGCTTGTGCTTGTCTGGTAGTGTTGGTACTGCTCACCCTCCATTTATAATGCCCTGTAAAGTGTTTCTCACTAATTACCGTGTGGGCTACTGTCTAGTGAAATATTTATGCATTTTCTTGCAGGTCAGAGACTCCTGTGGTACATGGTGTGAAGGCTTTAAAAAGAATATCTCAGTTTAGGTCAGGAGACCAGAAAGTTGAGCTGATACACTTTTTGTTCAGAACCAGTTTGCATTCAGCAGTAACTGAAGTTATTTTGCTAGGTTATTGTTTAAGCTGGCTTATTGTTTAAGCTGGTTCACTGTCTTGTTGGATCAGTGTTGGCCGTTTCCAAGAGGAGTCGGTGCTGCAGCATCCTCTGGGGAGAGGCTCCTGCCCTGTGGTGCTTACATCCTGCAGCTCACCTACCCTGTTCTCACCAGTAACATGGTTCTTCTCCAGCTCCTGTGTTGCTAACTTAGGGCTGAAATCTTAATTGAAGCCACAGCATTGTGCGGCAGTGAGAATGCAAAGAGAGATGTCTCTGTGTCTGGGAAAAAGACAAAGGGTGGCTTGCTTTCCTCTTTCCTCATTTAAGCCAGAATTACACGTGGCACCACATACAAATACAGAAGCCTTCTGTTTGCACAGTGCTGCAGGAACACGTGCACATCCACAAATGCACACATCTGTAGCATCTGGCTCTCACACAGCTCTGTTAGCAGGAAGACCAGTTGCTGCTAGGCAAAAAGCACAGGGATGATGCCTGGAGGGGCACTGCCATTCAAATGTGGTGCAGAGAGGTACTGAGACCCCAGAGGAACAAATACAGAGGAGCAGAACCTGTTGTCAGGGTGCAGGAGGGCTCAAACTACATGTGCTAGTAAGGACACAGTGAGGAAAAGGCAAGGTAGGAAGTGCTCCTGTGAGAGCATAGTGGCTTTTGGGGAGGTAAGCCAGGATCCTGCACCAACATCCAGCTGCTTCCTCTCACTCAGATTAGTAAAGGCTTCAGAATAATAGTTCAGGGTCAGCCTTTTCTTAGGAAGATACAATGGTTTAAACTCATTTTCAGTTCAGATTTATTTTCTCTGTTTGCTAACATCGGGCTCTGCTATTTGCACATAAATTAGTTGCAGATTGAGTACACAGAGGTTAGCATCGCTGCTGGCCTTCACGTCCACGTGATTGCACACACAGCAATATGAGTTTGGCAGATGGCAGCTAAAAAAAGCAGATTCTCCATGTTTTAATTAAATGACTTTTTAAAGATGGACCCTCTGTAGTGTTTGCTTGTGGTGTGAGTAACTAAGTTGATAAGCCAAGACGTTCAGATGTCGTTTCAAAGGGCTCCATCTGATTCAATAGACTTGCTGCTGTGCATTCCTGTTTCAAGGGTTGATTAACAAACACGCTGCTTTAAATCATCTAGCAGAGAACTGCAGAGTAAAGTAATATGTTAAGTCGACTTCTACCACTATGGTTTTTTTAGACACTTTTATTGTATTTTTGCAGATGTTTGTCTCAGAATGTTAATTAAGTCTAATGGGTTTTTATTTTAGTATTTAGGTTCTATGCTGGTAAAAGAGTTAAGAGGCACAGAGTCAACACAGGATGCATGTGCAAAGATGAGGGTAAGTCAATCAATCTACTTCTTTTTCTGTCAGAATATTAGATAGTATCAACTAGTAATTACTTGTAATGTGCCCTTTTTAATTTTGTAATGCTCTGTACTTGCTTGTTTTTCATTACCCTTGCATTTAGATTGGCATTCAGTAGGAAGTCTGTTCTACCTTTATTTCAAGTATATCTAATATTGAAACTTAAGGGTATCTAAGAAAAAAAACCAACTGTGTGCATTGTGTTTTCTCTTGAATCTTTGCGTACGTTTCAGAGTATTTTCCATACACTTTAAATGTGCCCAAATCACATTACTTTTATAAACAGAAAGTGCAGCTCATATATGATAGTCTAGATTTAATTTACTGTGTGAAAACATGTACTAGTAAATATAGCAACATGCTCCCAAAGCCATTGTTGTTTATATATGGTCTAATAATAGTCACATTATCCTCTGGGTGCTTTTACCTGCATGAATGAGTAAAATTTTTAATAATAATTAAAAATAATTATGGGTTACTTACATGCTTATTCATGAGAGGGATCTAATTCTGTTTCACCTGGTCGTGGAAAAGCAGGTAGGTTTCTTTCACACTAGTGAGAATATGTTTTCCTGTGGCTCTTCAGCCTGATACTGGTTTGTGGAAAATGACAATGAGGTTCAGTCTATCTCCAAGGAGCATACTGCTACTGAAACTGAAAACAAGCCACAGGCCACGCACGTGATTTATTCCCAGCTGCAGCTGTAATAAGAACACACCTGTTCATAGAGATGGGGAACATATCACAGTCTGCCATGATTAATTAATGAACAATGTAATTGTTCAGCAATCTACTAAACACGTGAAATTACATAGATGAATGAGTTAAATCCTTTCTTCTGTGGATCGTAAGTCTTTTACGCGAGTTGCCTCTGACCACCACATGTAGTGCTAGGATCATTTATAAACCTGGAAGATGTGTAAACTTCCTGCAACCAACCAGCCAACCAACCATTTCCTGTAGGTCATGTATCTGCAGCACACAGACTTCGGTACAAGCTGTTGGAGCTGAGGGCTGGCGGTCATTCATGCTTATTAGGTTGCTGAAAGATTGCTTGCCTTTCAGCTAATTACACGCTAATCGTTCCTTACCTGAGCTTAAACTCCTCTAAAGAAACCACGACAACGTGACACAGAGGGATCTGCAGCCACATACAGGTTTTCTGGAGAATTATTTGAGGCTGCGAATGTAACATCCTCCAATCCAGTGTTCACACTCTCAGACTCAGCAGTTCAGTCCTTTAGGCACGTGCCTGTGCAGATCTTAGGGCAGAGTGCGACACCACAGTAACGCGTGACAACTGCAGTGAGTTGTTTGACTGACCTAGGAGGCTTAGCATCAAAACCAAGCCACTGTCTATGATTTATAGCCACTTTAAGATACTTTTTTTACATAATCAAATCAGCAAATTTAACTTACAAGCCTGAAAAATTAAGTAGTTTAAAGCAAATGTAATTTTAATTTAAAAGACTTTTTTGAATGCAGATATTGAAGTTGCACTAGTTGCCTCTCGTGCCATGTAGTGCACTTATATAACAGAATGAAGGGGTTTATGTATGTCTATGCATTTACATTCTCTTACGAAATCAGCGTGCAGTGAGAGTGTTTGTTTTCTGGTTTGAGGGGGTTTTGAATACAAGTTTTTAATCAGGATTTCATCTACTCTTCCGATGTAGTCCTTTTAATCATATTCCTAGTCAAGTTAGAAGCAAAAAACATTGACTTAATGGGAACAGATTTTTTTTTTTTTTTATCCTGAGTTTACTGATAGCTTTTTCCAAAACTTTCTTCTTCTTGTGGTGTTCTGAAAGTTGGTGTCTTACCTGTGGGAGCATAGGTTGTGCTAAGTGGTCTGCAAGTTTTGCTGTGGTGTTCGTTATTGTCTGTGAGCATCACTGGGTTGTCTTGGAAAATGTGACTTCTTTTACAGTTGCATTTAAGGTAAAAATCTTCCAAAAGGGACATTTCACTTACAAAAATAAGGGAAAAGTGGATGTAATGTCTGACTGCTGCTCAGGTACTGAATTCTGTCCGGTGTCTGTAGAGTCTTTTGTATAGGGCTGTTCAAATGTGATACAGATTCCCAGAACATTAGGGATTGGAAGGGACCTGAAAAGATCATCTAGTCCAATCCGTCTGCCAGAGCAGGATCACCCAGACCAAGTCGCACAGGAACACATCCAGGCAGATTGTGAAGTGCTCTTCCATTTATACATTTCAAATCCACAGCAGGCTGCAATCTGAAATGTATTGCAGGGGAGTATTTCACATTTAACCTTGCACCATGTTGAGGTCCTTTCCTGCAATTTTTTAATCTTCCTGCAGTCAGCCACATCATGTTTTTTAAGGAGAATTTTTCTGTCAGTGCGGCTTAAGTTTCTACATCTTTAACTTAATGTTGCTCGAGAAGTGTCAGTGTTCACTGGATGCCTTCCAGTCAGCAGATGCACAAGGACCAGAGGAGCCTATCAGTGAATAAATGGATCTTGATCTTTCTTAATCATTCATAGGTGCAAAGAAACAACAAAGATGACACGTTTGCTGACTGCAGGTCCCTCACTGTTAGTCGTAGATGCTTTCTGTGCTTTCAGTTATTGCAGCTGATGGATTTTCTTCTCAAGGAGAGTGGCTCTCCGCAGAGTCTTGCAGCGGCCTCCTTCTCTTATATCTTAAGAGCGAAGGGAGATCGTAAATCTTTTGTAATGTAATCACATAACAAAACAAATTTTACACAGAAACAAAAACCCAGACCTGGGAACCTCTTTAATAACTCTTCTCGGCTCTCCGCTGTGCCTCTGAGCACTGTGCAGAAGTGCGCTGCAGCAGGGCACGTGATGGATTTGTTTAGGGAAAATCATGCAGATGCAATAGACTGAGCTCAGCACGAGGGTCAAGGTTATCCATGCTTTCTGTTCCCACCCAAACTGCAGACTACTGTAGCCATCCAAAATTATGGCTATTTGGCAAGAGCTGTGCCTATTACAGGGATTATACTTTATTTTTCCTTTCACATGTTTGCACTCCAGGGAC
The DNA here is from genome assembly GCA_013400115.1 of Rhinopomastus cyanomelas. Lineage (NCBI taxonomy): Eukaryota > Metazoa > Chordata > Aves > Bucerotiformes > Rhinopomastidae > Rhinopomastus > Rhinopomastus cyanomelas. The sequence continues at coordinate 12,671 of VXBP01003611.1, read as the reverse complement.
GGATTTATATTTTATGGCTTCCTATTTGTTTCCAGCTATTTTCTCGCACAAAGTCCCTCTGCAATCAACAGCACTGTCTCCTTATCTCCATTCCCCACCTGCTGTAAACCGGGCTTTGCTACTTGGAGATTAAATCTTACTGTCCTGGCCATAATGGATTTATTAATTATTTTCGAGAGATGCCTTCAAGAACTTAAAAGCTTTCATCTTTCTCAGCATGGAATAGGAAATACTACGAGTTGTGTTTTCAATCAGATTATCGTCTTCACTTCAGATCACCATAGGAACACAAAACAAGTATAAAATGTGTTTACATCAAAATAAAGGAAAGGAATAAAGTTTAACTGGAGCTGGGAAGAGGCTTGTTCTCTACAATAGACTCAGTCTGACATTTATACATTTGAATTCCTTGACCAGATAGGAAGGAGGTGGTTTTATACCTGCTGGCACAGTAGCAGGGTAGGCTCCCTCCTTGCAGAAGTGTTAAATCACTAACGTCGCTTACACCAATCGCGCAGTCTGAAACAGTCAGGTACTTATTGCAGCAGTTGGAAACTTGGGTTTTGTTCTTTGATCCTGTCACCTTCCTGAATATTATCTATCTTTCATAAAGGTTTTCTTGTTAGAAAGGAGGTTCTAACATTTCAAGTCAAACTTCTGGGGAGCCAGCAACATAATTCTATTCACAAAGCAGGTGTCTAAATATCTTGCCATCACTAGACTGAAATGTCAAAGTTGGAATCGTTACAAACTCTGTTTCTCTTATCTCTGGAGAGGAAGATGAAGCAGAGTAGACTCTTCCACTGAAAATAGGCAGGGCATGAGCTATTGCTTCCTTATTTCTTCTTACATAAAAAAGGAGGACTGGGTTATAAATGGCAGTCTCTTTGTTTCTGCTAATCCTTTTCTACTTTTCAGTTCTCAATTCATCCCCAAAAGCAGAAGTGAAGCTAGCCAAGCAAATGCAGTCTCAGGATCAGATAGTGTATTTGGTAATTCAGTTTATTCAATCTCTGTTCTCTTGGAACCTGTACCTCTGTCTCTCTCAGGTGGCCACTCTTCTGGAAGGGCCTGCACTGGAACAGGCATATGGCTGTTGCTCCAAAAGAAAAGAGAAGCTGTGGGAGGTCTTAAAGATGTTCAGTCCTTATGTAGGACTGTATGTCCTTGAGTTTTGTGGCTGAAAATCATCCTAGGTGCAAGAGGGATGCACTGTCCTTGTAGCAGCAGATAAGTGTGTAGATACTGCAAAGCAAAAAACCTCTCATTCACAAGAAGATGAGCTGCAGGTGCAATCCCAGTGCTATATTCATATTAATGATGTAGCTTAGATGTATCTACTAATTGTAGAGAAGTAAAGAGTCTTGTACCACAGGGATTCCAGATGCCATCTTATTCCAAGAGGTGTACAATTATGCCAGGGATGCATTTTTAAACCCATTGAACTGAGAGAAGTTAGTAAATATTTGTTACACAACAGACTGTAGTTTCAAAACTAATGGGTCTTATTTCAGTTTCATCTCGTGCCTGATACTCTCAAAGTGATTCACTCAAAAGAAACTGTTTAATGAGACTGTTAAGCCTTAATTAAGTAACAGACTTACAGGTATGATGGTAGGTGGTACCAGTACATATTTCGAAACATGAAGTTTGATGGCATTTGTAATTAATAAGTGATACCAATTCACTTTATCACAGGGCAGTGAATTCCAGTATAAACTTCAATAGTAAAATGGCCAGCTATGACAAAATAGGTCACTATTAAAAAACAGTGTATGTCACAATTAGCAGACTTGTTTGCTAGTAAGTAAAATGCCAGTAAGATTTTTACAGGCCCATAAATGTGCACTCGAACACTTATGTACGGAATTGCTAGTGGCTCGGCGTAGTTGAGTAATGTCTTTTGGCTGTTTGCAAGATCGATTGTAATTACATAAGCAGTAGAACCTAGAAATGAACATGGCTTCCGTTCGGTCTCCGCATGACAGCTGAGTAAATCTAGTTGTAGATGAACATGGATGTGCATGGAAGTGGTCAATGGGCAAAGCAGAAGCACCAGTGTATTGTGTTTCCTCTTGTCAAGAAATAAATAGACATGATGAAACCATTTTGAGAGTGGGCTGGAGTATGCTGTGTGTCTTACTCCAGCACTGTTCTGTGTGTGTCAGGCACACTGGCTGGGTGGATCTCAAATTAGTTGGATTTCAGTTTATATTCTAAATAAATGTCTAGCAGTTCTGCACAGCCTTTAACTCAAAATCAAAACACGGGTTTGCCCACTTAAGACTATTTGTGGTACTATACTGTGGAAATCTGCATGAATGGTGTTTTATTCAGTGAAGCTGAAGAACATTCATAAACAAGAGCAGAAGCATGCTTGCCCTCACTTGCTCGCTCCGTCTGGCACCACTGCTCTTGCATCACTTTATGACCACTTTGAAAAGAAGGGAGCAGGAGCAGTGCTGTCCAAGGCTATTGGTGAGGTGGCACTGCCCCATGTAATGGCAGCAGTGGATTCAGATATAAACTGAGAAGGGTCTTAGATCCAGGCCTTTCTTGTAAAAGCAAGCACTAGGCAGTTACACATAAGGTGACTTTTCCTGGATGTATCTCAATTCTGGGTGCAGAGGGGATGAAGCAGCTTCATCCACAGCAGCTACATCACAATACAGTCAAGCCTGCCATTTCTGATATTGTTTATTCTGGATACAAAGAGGTTTTATGTCTTTTGACGGGTCTGGGGAAGCTGAACATATGTCACATTAGATTTAGGATAGTGATGCTTTCTCTCCTCTTCCTGTGTCTGCAGTCATGCCTACTTTACTGGTTCTTGAGTTACAGATGGTCTACTTCCACATGGTTATCTACCTGTCCGGTAGAAAGCATTTCAGAAGCTGGACCAAAGCTGAATCTCTCCAGCATTGCAGACTGCAGCATTAAGACTCCTCATTGCAGGAGCAGTGCACCTGAGGAGACAGGGCATGCACATCTGTCCTTATGTAGACAGCCAGTTGATCAGAGACAGGCAGTGGCAGTGAGCCTAGAATACTCTTGCTGTTCATCCAGATGATTCTCCTAAAGAAATGTGTTAAAACAAAGAACCAAAGTTACAGTCACAAACAATGGAGTTCATAGGCACTATGACCAGTTTCAAGCTAGCGAGCACTTGCCCAAAGATGGGGTCCTGTCACTATGATTGCTTCTACATGAGGTAAAATCTAATTCTGCTACCATGGTATGAACATGCCTTGGAGCATTAGACCATATGCTGGCATGCACATGACATCCAATGCCAGCCTTCAGCTGCGGCTCCTATAACTTTGGCTCAAGTCCCTGTGTTTCACGTGGAGGCACCAGATGGACAAGACTATTTTGCCATCTTATCATGTTCTCATGGCATTGATTTAGTGACTAGGACCTGAAAGCCCAAGGAAAGGGAATGCTGACTCCTCTGTACCACCTTCTTCTCAGATTCTGGTCACAGGCACAGGCAGAGATGCCCACTTGGCCTGCACAGAGGTGTGAAATGTCTGACCATGAAAGCCATGGGGCTTCATCTCAGCGTCCTAGAATCGAGAGCCAAAGCATTTACAGTGCCTGAGCAAATTATATTTGTATTGTATCTCTGAAAAGTCACATTATACATCCTGGCAGCCTCCTCTTCCATTAAAAAGAGAGGAACAAGAAGCAAACAGTACGAGCTCACCATGACAACTCAAAACTGTTGAAGTCTGGAAACTGCTTGGAAATAATAATTATACGGTGGACTCCAGTCACTCTGTCACTGCAAGTCGAGGGAGTAACGCTGTGTGCTTCTCATGGTAGCACTGTCATAACAAAGGTGTTACTCCACTGCCTGACCGTTTGTTGCAGTGGGGTAAATGTGCTGAACTGTCTTCCAGAGTCATGCTCTGTGCAGCGATCAGGAACACCTTTGCACAAACCCGGGCTTCGCGTGGTTTGCACACTGGTAAAGGATGTCATCTTCTCCTTACCAGCTACAGCCGTTTGGTTTCATAAACTGTAGATGTCTGTCATCTTGTGATTCACTTCCTCACTTGCCAGCTGTAATTTAGTAGTCTATTGATGGGCTGTTGCACACAGATACAGTCTTCTGGCAGTTCTTGGCATCGATTAAGTACTGAAGATCAGGTCTGCTCAAGACAAACCCAGGTGAATGCAGAGCACATAAGGAACAACAGTAAATTTCAAACTGCTGGTCTAGGTGAGAGAGGACTCCCAGATGGCTAGTACAACATGGCCTTGACAACAGGAAGGCTCACACCTTTATGGCAGATGGAAGACAGCACAAATTAGATCAAAGAGCTCAAACAAATTAACTTAGCAGCCGTGTGTATCTAGTGTGTTGGAGGAGAAGAGGAATTTTGCTGCTAAGGAGGCAAGGAAGGAGATAATTACAATAATCAAAATGGGAGCTCCTGAACATGGCTGTCGGGATAGAAAGAAAGGACAAAAGTTGGATGATTGCTGGGTTGCCAGATGATTAAAGTGATGTTGTCATATTTGTGAATATTTTGTCTTGTTGTGAGCATACGTGGGCTCTATTGCTTGTTGTTCTGGTAGGTGTGTGTGCTGCAGCTTCTGCGCAGTCACTGCTGGGCTCTCTGTGCGTTGAAACTGGATTGTGTGACAGGGCTCATTTGAAATCTATTGCGGTTGCACACACGCGTGCACACAGCTCGGTGGTTGCTCTGCTTTTGGCACGGATGCCACTTCCTTCTCCGCTCAATGACAATGCTCACGTCACTCTCCACACATCAGACAAATCAGATTCATCTCTTCACATTTGGTTAGACCCTTCGGTAGGTGTTACCATCTAAGCTTTCCTTTTACCAAAGCGCCTTCTCCTGTCTGTTGATACTGAGAGATGCAACTGGCCTCTCTGTTACATGGATGGTGGGGCTCTCTTTGAACCTTCAGTTTGAGGTTTTAGCCTTCATGGCACTGACAATAACTGCACAGCATAGCTGGGTCTAGCTTTGAATTTCATGCTGACAAAAACGGAGTCTCGTGTGACTCTGGAAGGAACAAACTCTATGACTTGGTCTAGGTGATCCTGCTGTGTCAGGGGGTTGGACTAGATGATCTTTCGAAGTCCCTTCCAGTCCCTAATGATTCTATAATTCCATGATTCTAACTCTGATAAGGGGACTTGATTACAGGGTTTTTTTCTCTTAAGCTTTTGTTTGTTTTGCCCTCTAGTGTTAGCATGGTCTGCTTTCCAGGCATAACTTTTTCAGATACAGTCTGTGTTTCAAGCTTATATCTATGTGATTTTGTTTTTCTTGAGGAACACAAGGCCACCACCACTACATTTGTTTGGCTGCTCTAATTGTCTTCCTAGATTCTAGACCTTATAACATGTCTGAGCTCTCATTGTTTGCTGTTGCTTCTTCGTATTTAGCTGTAACTGAACGTACTCTATTCTCTCAAGAAAATGTTTGATTGATCTCTATGATTGTTTGCAGATACTCCCATGTGTGAGTGTTCTCTGAACATTATCTACTTGCTTTGTCTGCAGTAGTTTTGTATAGAATAATCTAGTTGGTAATTGCCTTCCACCTTAAAGGAATTCAAAGTAGCTATAAATTACTGTGTCATGTTTGGGTTTTTTTGATTCGTTGTTTTTGGGGTTGTTTCAGTAAATTGAGTCTGTAAACTAATCAAGAGGGTTTTATGCGGAGAACTTAAATCTATTCCAAATATTTGCCCAGTCTGTCCATCAAAAATAATCTTTGGTGCACGCATCCCATCAAAGACACACAGAAGCAGAGTGGCATAGGAGTAAAAATAGCCCTATTGGAAGACATGAACTGTAGGTAGGAGAAGCTGGCACTGAGGGAATGCAGAATAAGCCTCCATGCTGATTCATGTGTAAAGCAGCTTCCAGCAGCAGCTGTACTCGAGGCAGTGCAGACAGTCAGACACGACAAGACACAGCGTTGGACTGACAGGTTGACTGGCAGGCCTGTAGAGCTGCAAGGATGCCTCGTGTCACCAGTGCAGCTGCAAGAAGGCAAGAGAGTGAAACGTTCCTAAACAACAACTAATCACAGCAAAGCAGCAGTACTGCCATGGTGTTGGTTTTTTACAAGTGGGAAGGGTAGGAATAGGGAAGGAGAGGCCACAAGGAATGGGACATACCAGAGGGATGTCTTACATCTGCATGGTTTGGAAAACACCTGATGGCACAGCAGGCCTTTTAAAGCCTGGCAAACCTATTTCCTTCACTTCCCATTGTGCTAGGAACAAACTGTGAAGCTCCTTTTCAGTCTTGTAGCAGCTATTTCACCAGCCCAGAGCATAGTCAGCTCCAGAGAAATTCAAATATTTGGCTAAGTTCCTTTGTTTGACTTGCATATTTTGTCAGAGGAAGAGAAAGAATGCTGTTCTTGCAATGTATCACAGCTCTAACAACATCTTCACTTTGCTTCCAGAAGTCTACGGAACAAATGAAGAAAGTACCAACCATAGTCCTGTCTGTCTCTTACAAGGGAGTCAAATTCATTGACGCCACAAATAAGGTATTGTTCAGCATTAGCCTTTGTTCCTCTGAAGTGGGAATACTCTAAAGCTGGCTCTGTGAGACCACTGGGCACAAGGGAGGACAGAGTTTCTTTTTGTGTTTTCCTCTCTTTAGTCTCCTCTCTCCAATATGGACATAATCTCACTGCCACTCTCCAGAAACTCAGTCTGGAGAACAAGTGAAGCGATTATAATGGCTCACTTGGAGAACATTGTGTCCAACCTTCTGGTTACCACAGAAGACATTTGGTACCAATCCTTTCCCCTGTTCTTCCCTCTAGAGTTCCTCAATTAAGCAGAAAAATTATGTTTCTGTTTCCCCATTAATATAAATCTGTTTAAAAAAATACAAAGATGTCTCAATGAACAGTGGGGCTTTGTCCAGGTCCAGCCATTTTAAGAATAAGGAAAATGAGCCTTGAATGTTCTTTCCAAATGTCAGAGTCTCTCTGAGAGCTGTTTTCCTAATAGTAGCCGTTTGATTCCTTGAACTGCAGCAGCTTCACAATGGTGGTTGTTCCATATTTTTTTCATCTTCCTGTGTGGCAATGCCCCTGTGCTTTGTTTCTTGAATATGACAAAATTGCAATCTCTGTAATGCCTGAATTCCTCCTCTTTGGGTGTCTGAAATGGCAAGGAAATGTAATCCGTGCTGACGCTTGGATATGAATAGAAAAGAACTGATTATGAGACTAGAACTTAATAAGCAATATAAAAAAATAAATCTGACAACCCAGGTACCTGACCAAGTTAATAAAACATATGACTGCTCTGTGTTGCTAAACACTCCGACCACACAATGCACCTAATCCAGTTATCCGTCAGACTTCACAAACCAGTCTGTGAAGGTGCTTAACTACAACTGGGTTTTGAGCAAAGGAACAGAAACAAGTTTGTGAAGTTCTGCTAGAGTTTGGAAGTCGTTTCTAGGGTTAGAAAATGGCAGGAAAACAGAGGTGAAATTACTGTTATATCAAGTCTGGCGTATTTGGCAGAGATGAGAGGCCAGGGATTCCTGTCAGCTCCTTTTAATTCCAGTGATTCAAAACAGAGCTTCTACAACCCTCATTTACTTTATGTTCTCTGATGTGCAGGGCATAACTCAGGACATTGGATTGCTATTAACTTCACTTGGATAAGGCTGTTTTCAGCCTCTTAAATCTCTTCTGTCATGTAAAGGATGTAACAGCAATGTCCTTAGGTTTACCAAAAAAAAACCCAAGAAGAACTTCCAGTGTCTCCGTGCACAGTGCATACGATCTCACGTAAGATGGAAATTTGGAAGAAGTTTGACAAATGGCATTAGGTGGTTGTAGACCAGCCCCACCGAAGTCTTGTGCCTAGTAGTGCAACAGATGTATTTGATGGAAGTAAATAATGCCACAGTCCTGTGTTTTTTTTTCTCGAGTGGTAGATTGCTTTCTCTCCAGTTCAAAATCTACACTGCCTTTCCCTTCTGTAAAAACCAGGTAATAGCCTGCAACTCTCCCAGGAGCGTTGTTATCATCCTTGTCCTCAGTGTGCTGTACCCAATACCTTCAAGACCCAAAACAGATTAGCACTAAGGTGAGATCCTGTTCAGACTTGTACTGCTTCCATACGAGCTTATAGTTGACAGCGCTGGGCACCACGTAGCAGTGAACGCATACTTTTACTGACACAAATAGCTAGCAGTTCCGTGCTTGAACACTCAGCTCTCATGGCTGTTCATCCTTTTCCTTTATGCCACCAAGCTAAGAATTTGTATTCCAAGTCGTAGCAGGCAAAGCTTCAGGTGACAAAAGGGGCTCTGACCTCATTCCACAACAGCTATTTCAGTGGCGCCTTGAAGCTTGGCATGACACCACTTTGATGTGACACCATTTCTTTGCAAGCGAGGCCAGAAAGAAACTGCTGCTTGGGAAGAAGCAGGCTTGCTGAGTTTCCTCTTGGGCTGCAGCTAGCCCTGCCTTCTGGGTGATTTCTGCCAGGAGAGGGACTGGCTGACAGGAGGTGGGCCAGCAAAGGGAAGGCTGCTTAGCAAAAACCTGATGTCTCCAAGGTATTTCCTTGACAGCACCAGAACCCACTCTCAGCTTCCCTGCTTTTCAGAAGCACTGGCGGTTTCTCTTGCCAAACCGAGTGTCAGTTTTTAGAATGGTGACAGTACAGTGTCGGTCAGTGCCCGAGAAGCAGACCCAGAACAGCAAGCTGGTTTGGTGCCTTGGAATTTCTACAGAATAAGACTGTGGGTCTTCGTGGCCCCCCGAAACTGTAGCATGTTGTGCTGAAAACAATCCTGATTTTGAAAGATGGCAGAGGATACCCCGTAGAAGCTAGGGAAAAGCTCAAATTCGCTATTAATTTTCAACAAAAGATTTAGTTTAGGTGTGTAGAGATATATATATATACTTTGTTTTATTCAAAACAAACTTGGTAAGACTATGTTTCTAAACTTCAGTTTGTTTCAAACGAAGATGTTAGAACTATCTCTGTGAGTGTTGCCTGTAGTGCAAAGCGCTGTGTCAACCCCAGGTCACCTAGGAAAAGCTTCAGCACAGCAGAGCTCTTTTCCCATACCCTGCATAACCCCAGATGATTACTTTGTGGCTCATGATTTGGCGTAAATACTTCACAAGGTTCTAAGACCTTCCCAGCTTTAATTCTTCCCGCGTTGCCAATACGATGTCAGTGACACTATATTGCAGCTGTGATATCTGTGGATATCTACATCCCTGGGTTTGGCGTCATTGTAGTTCTCATAAAAATCTTTGTTAAGGGTAAAAGTTAACAATTTGAGAACAAAGGAAACAAAATGCTTCAAGTGACATGAAAAGCCAATGACTGTTAAGTGGAGATTATGCATGTCATGATAAATTGGCATTTATTGAAATCTAAGTACTGGTTTTGTCATTTTTATGAATAATGCATTAAAGAGAAATAATCAAGCATGTTGCAACAATTTAAGATTAAGAGGATTATTTCGTTTCTTCAGTAGTGATTTCCTTATCTTGGTTTTTCCATAATTTGAAATTTGGAATGCTTTTAGTGCAGATTTTTTCTCCTAAGCCGTGATTTCTCTAATTAGATGTATTAATATGTCTTTCTGAAAGCCTGACACCTACATGCAAGGGGAAAAGTTGCCACTTAGCAAATGAAAGAAGATATGGCAAAGCATCTGAAGTGACTTCATTGCATATACATCCCGTACTTTAAAACAATAAAGGAGAGGGTGGTGAGAGGAGGTGGGAAGGAAAAGAGAGGGACGAGGGAAAACCAGAGATGCTCAGCAATTGTTTTAACTTGGGCAAACGCCACTGAGGCAGCGGCAAACAGTGGCTCTGCAAGGGACCAGGACAGCACAGATGTCACATGTCCTGTGGCGCAGCAGCGATGTCACACTGCGGCAGGCTTTGGGGGTTTTCATGGAAAAGCCAGCGCTGCGGCCAGCAGAGCCACGTTCAGAAAAACACTAAGTAAATTCATATTCAACGAATCATTCTTCTGTTTAAACAAATCATTTGAAACGCGCGTGTTGCTGAAGCAAGGCCTAATCATAAGCCACTTTCCAGTATCTTCTTCTCTGGCTTCATGGTTCCTTTGGCCTGAATGCGACAATTACATATCAGCAATTTATGTAATGAATATTCATAGTTTTTCTCCAAAGCTTTAAGACAGCTTTTTTTTTGTTTGTTTATTTCATCAGACAGACATGCCCCAGCTCAATCTCAACAGTACGCTATAGCTTACATTGGCTGTTGCAAGTAGTGTTGCTCGGTGCATGAATGGATTAATTTTTCTACATCTCTCTTTCAGGATGCTGTTGTCAGTCAGTGGAGAAAAGTTGCCAGATCCTCCTGTAGTTATCTTTTTACTAAGCAGAAGCCTTTCAGGAGCTCAGGGTTTCAATTACAAGTGATGTTTGCTGATGTTGTTTTTTTCTCTTGAAAAAGTATAGCTGAAGATTCTCAAACAACAACTGCAGAAACCTGGATATCGACAGAAACCTGTTGGGTTTTGCAAGACCCTATCTGTCAGCAGACTGAAATAGTGTCTTCATTTAGTGATTGTTATACAGAAGACTCACAGATTCTAAAATGCTTCTGTAGTGCTTTGAAACTATTTATAGCTGTTTGCCAGGAAAGATGTCTCTTTGTCAGATAAACAGTAAAAGATTCAAGCAAACTCGTAGGAAAGACTCTAGAATGCATTTGTTTCCTTAGGTAAGTTTTTTAAGTATCGGTGGAGAGGGTTGAAATTCCAATGACCTGTGTAAGGACTCACACTGGGCGTTTTAGATATCTTCCTTAGAGACTTCTGAAATTCTTCAGCACAGCAGATGAATGTAAATGCAAAGTTAAAGCACACCCTTCATGGCACTTTTACATGTGATTCCTAAACTGATTGAAAATTTCTTTTCAAACAGAATATTATTGCTGAACACGAAATCCGTAACATTTCCTGTGCTGCACAAGACCCCGAAGACCTTTCTACGTTTGCGTACATCACTAAAGACTTGAAGACTAATCACCACTACTGCCATGTATTCACTGCCTTCGATGTGGTCAGTTCTAAAAGATGCTTCATCTACTAGTTCTTTGTAGTAGTAATAGTTCTTTAATTTTATTCAAGCACGGTAGGTGGTGATTAATGGAAGGTATTGGTCACTTACCACGTGAAAAGACTAATCTGTGGGATAACAAAAGGATGTTTCTGGAGAAGAGCAAAGATTCTGATGTTATCTGTTTCCATCTGAAATAACTCACCTCTGTAATCTCAGCTGTTGGCTATAAATTTAGCAAGTACCTTCGCATACAAGTCTAATCTAAGCTGTAGCCTCCCAAGATGTTTGTAGCGAGGAGCAGATTTGGCCACCCATCCTGAGATCTCAGCACCAAGTAAACCAATCAAACCTGGGTCGGTGTGCAGCTAGATGCAGTGCTCAGTCCTGCAGAGAGGCAGGGCCAGGAACCAGCTCTAACTCAGTTTGCAGGGCCTCCCGCGTCTGTGGCTGCACTGTCCTGTAGGTGCAGTCAAGGGGAGGGTGGGCTGGGTGACATCCAGCCTTTTGGTTTTACCCTCACGTGTCCGTCCCATGTAAGACAACGAATGATGAGACAGTTGGACACTTTCTGGTGGGGACCCTTTGAACCTGGACACATCCTACCTTTGCAAAGCAGCTGTGGGCTGTGTTTTTGGACCAGAAGTCAGATATGACCACCATAAAAGATTTCTTCAGACTTTTATTACCCTGCTGTTCCATGACTTTAAGTGTTTCAGTGCTAAGCTGGATCAGTGCCAATAACACTCTAAATACTGTTTAGACTGTTTGAAATTACATTAAATGAAATAGAACTGGAAAAGTGGGTCTTCATCTGCGAATGTGTAGAGAATGTGTGAAAGGATTTGTATTTAACTAGAGACCTGAAACACACTCAGGTCTAACAGAGACCACACAGGTAGCTAATGACATATCTCAAGAGGCCCTAGGAGTATTTGCCTACCACATGGAATGTGAAAGATTTGGAACGTCTGTGGTGACAGAGATCTCTGCATTGCTCTTTCTGTGCTCCCGTGTAAGTGATTACCCTTGTAACTGTCAACAGATTATTAGATGGTCCCTCTGCTCGACTCCGCTTTCTGCTCTGTTATATCAGTGGGAGTTTCAGCTTAACAAATGATGCAGATGTGGAATTTGGGGATGTTTTATTTCAGCAGCACCACCTTTGCTTTTTTCAAAAAGATTGCCTTTCTTTTGAAACCAGCAGATTAATGCTTTAACTCTTACTTCCTGGTTCCTATCTTCATGCCTAGAAAATCTCAAACATGTTATTTCCACAAAATTCCTACAGTTCCTCTCATTTTGGAGAATGACTAAGTGCTCCCTCTGCGATTCACAGACCACTAGCGTTTCAAGAAACCATGCGCACATACCAGTGAATCAGTCATGCTGTTCTCAGCTAAACTGGTTGAAATAAGTTGTGGCTCTAACTTCTAGGACCAAGAGGGCTTATTCTCTCAAACTCCTTCCACCAGTGCTCGCCCTTTGAGTTAATCACTGGAGAAATCCAAGATTCAGACTTTAAAATAATGAAAAAAGAAATCACAGAACATTTCCTGATGCAGATGGTGGAAGAGCCCACTAG
>VXBP01003610.1:415461-508748 GCA_013400115.1 Rhinopomastus cyanomelas | reverse complement strand
CATCCTCGTGGCCCTCCTCTGCCCTCGCTCCAGCACGTCCACATCCTGCTTGTAATAAGGGCTCCAGAACTGGATGCAGTGCTCCAGGTGGGGTCTCACCAGAGCGGAGTAGAGGGGGAGAATCACTGCCCTCGACCTGCTGGCCATACTGATGTTTCTCTTGCTATTTATAACTAGGTGAAGATGCACCCGCACCTTCATTGTGCCAGAGGACTCCAGGAACCACTGTGGTCCTGTTTAGCCTGTGCCAGGAGTTGGTTGTGGTCTGCGTGCAAGCGCAGTCCTAATGCAGATCGATGGAGCTGCTCCTGACACCAGTGGGTGTCCTGCAGGCAGAGCCCCCTTCCGCCTGCCTGTGCTTCCCTAGATGCTGCTTTTCTCTTCAGGGCTGAAATGCTTTGGTGCAGGTCACTGCAGACACCAGTCAGACATTGCTGTGCACTTAGGCCCATCCACTACAGCTCCTGTCTCACTGGGGCTGACTTGAGAGTCCTGTCCTACAGGCTGCAGCGTTGCCCTGTACTGTACTATTCTGTACGACTCACAAGGTTCGGGATTTTACCTAAAATGTCACCTACCTGGGCACAAGGGAGGCAGCAGAACTCTCTATGGGATAGGTTAGGTCTGCATATTGGGCCCTCTCTTCCCTTCAGTAAGGAGTCTCCTATAACAGTGACCCTTTGGGGTTTCTTTTCAGGATTGGTCTTGATGGCTGGCCTGAGGCTACCTGTCTTTGATGCAGTTACTAGTCTTTTTGAGTCCTCATCCTTGCTGCTGACCTGTTCTTCCTCCAGAGCCTCATACCTATTCTGCCAGCGCACTGTATGTGCTGAGCTTCTTAATGTAGCTCACTTGCTCCGTTTGCATTTGTTCTGTCGGGCGGACAGTTGTTCCCATAGACCCTGCTGCTGTGGGTTACTACGTGGAGGCTGAGAGACTTGCTGTAGGGAGGATATTGGACCCCCAAGCCACAAGATTTAACCCTAGATCAGGTTTTATAGATATTTCATTATGGAAATTGTCAATTTCCCTTTCACAGTCTGTCAGTCTTTCCACCTCTTCTTTTAACTCAGCCACCATGTTCATCAGGTCTCTGATCTGCTCACACCTGACATAGATGTTGTACCTGCCTTCCTCCAGATCAAGTGCCGGGCTCCAGCACTCACCGCAACCACCTGCCTGAACATCTGCATGCTTGTGTGTAGCCTCTGTTTGGTTGCCCACTGTTTTTCTACTGGCCTTTGTCCAAGTAGTCACCATGTCTTACGGTAACCACACTGTCCTCTCAGACTTTTTTGTTTGTTTGTTTGGGGGGTTTTTTGTTTGTTTTTTGTCTTTTTTCCCCCACCTGGCAGCGAGAGGGTGTAAAGGTGCCTCCTGATCTTGCAGCACGCGCACTGGGTTCTGACACAGACCTGAGTGAATGGGGCAAAAAAGGCTGAGTTTGCTGCTGCAGTTAAAAGTGCTTTCTACATTAAAATTGATGATATATCATGAAAATCAACTCCTGTGTTTTCCATGCAGCTGTTAAACATGCAGCAATATAGCAATCTATATGTTCTGCTCTAGACTGAGAGGGAGCAGGGAAGAGAGAAATCCCCTGGACTTCTGAATGGGAACATAAACAGCACCAGCAGAAAAAAAACAAGATACGTAACGTTTTGACAGACTAGACTGATTTTTTATCTGAGCTCTTCCCTCCTATCTCAAGAACCTCTTTCGTTTCTCTCTTGTCTACCATATTGCCGCTCATGGCTTGGACAAGCACACAGTTTGCTGGATAAAGCACTGGTTGAATGGGCAGGCCCAAAGAGTGGTGGTTAATTGAGTTAGGTACAGCTGGCAGCCTGTCACAAGTTATGGCCTCAGGGCTTGGTGTTGGGACCATCTCAGTTTAACATCTTTATTGATGATCTCCATAAGGACACAGAGTGTGTCATTAGTAAGTTTGCAGATAACACCAAGATAGGTGGGAGTGTTCATCTGCCAGAGGGTAGGGAGGATCTTCAGAGAGACTTGGATAGATTGGAACAATGGGCCAATGTTAATGGCAGGAGCTTCTATTAGTCCAAGTGCCAGGTCCTGCACTTGGGCCACAACAACCCCCTACAATGGAGTGGGGAGGCTTGGAGAGGTGTGGCTGGAGAGCCATCTGGCAGAGAGGGAGCTGGGGGTTCTAATAGGAAGATGAATACAAGCCAGCAGTGTGCCCAGGTGGCCAAGAAGGCTACTGGCATCCTGGCTAGTATTAGAAATGGTGTGGCCAGCAGGAGTAGGGAAGTTATCGTCACCCTGTATTCGGCACTGGTGAGACCACATCTTGAGTGTTGTGTCCAGTTTTGGGCACCTCAACACAAGAGAGATGTGGACGTGCTGGAGCAGGTGCAGAGGAGGGCAACTAAGCTGGTGAAGGGCCTGAAGCATCAGTCTTATGAGGAAAGACTGAAAGAGCTGGGGCTCTTTAGTTTGAGGTAGAAGAGGTTGAGAGGAGATGTCATCACTCTCTACAACTACCTGAAAGGACATTGTGGAGAGGTTGGTGCTGGTCTCTTTTCACAGGCAATTAGTGATAGAACAAGAGGGAATGGGTTCAGGCTACAACAGGGGAGGTTTAGACTTGATATTAGGAAGAATGTTTACACAGAAGGGGTGGTCAGACACTGGAATGGGCTTCCCAGGGAGGTGGTTGAGTCACTGTCCCTGGATGTGTTTAAAGATTGTTTGGGGGAGGTGTTGAGAGATCTAGTTTAGGGGTGAACTTATAAGGTAGGATGGGTGGTTGGACTTGATGATCCCAGGGGTCTTTTCCAATCAGAGTGATTCTGTGATTCTGTGATATATTTGCTAAAAACAAAGCAATAATCACTTGGTGACTAATTACAGAATTACAGAACATCAGGGAATGGAAGGGACTTGGAAAGATCATCTAGTCCAATCCCCCTGCCACAACAGGATCACCTAGACCAAGTCACACAAGAGCATATCCAGATGGGTTTTAAATGTCTCCAGAGAAGGAGACACCACAGCCTCCCTGGGCAGCCTGTTCCAGTGCTCTGTCACCCTCACTGGGAAGAAGTTACTTGTCAGATTCATGTGGAACCTCCTCTGTTCCAGCTCACAGACATTGCCCCTTGTCCTATTATTAGAAGACACTGAGCAGAGCCTGGCTCCATCCTCCTGACACCCACTCTTCACATATTTATAAACATTAATGAGGTCACCCCTCAGTCTCCGTTTTTCCAAGCTAAAGAGACCCAGTTTCCTCATCGGGGAGGTGTTCCTCTCCCTTCATCATCTTTGTGGCTCTATGTAGGACTCTCTCTAGCAGTTTCATGTTCTTCTTGAACTGGGGGGCCCAGAACTAGACACAACATCCCAGATACTTTCATGGTTTCTACTGACAGTTTTCATAATCACTTAGATAGCACAGTACTTACTCTTCAGTGTTTCAAGCAAAAATAAATTACATAAAGTCCTTTGGGCTTCCCTGTACCATTCATCACCAACCTATTACAGCTAATTTTTAAATTATGCTAAAATAGCCAGTAGATGTGCAGTTTACATCTTAAGACATCCTCCCATGACCTTTGAATCTATAGATATTTATGGAACCTGGAAGCAACAGCATTAAAATTAAATTGTGTTAAGCTGATGGATATTTTTGCATTAGATGCAAACTAGAATGGGGTTCCCATTGGGACACAGATTGCTGTGTAACACAAGTGCAAAACACCCATCTCAGGCAACATCTGTAATCCCATTCTATACCTTTGGTAAATAAATTCTAACATAGGGGCCTGTCAGCCACTGGTCTTTCAAAAAATTCATGATTATTATTGATTTTACAGCCTTCAGCTGTTTTGATGAGATGGCTTTGTAAAGAAGCACCTAGCCTGCTTCCTCACATTACTTGTAAACAAAAACTTTCTTCCAGTTCATGGGAGATTTGTGAAATGGAGTGAACAGCTTGGCCTGACTCTTAGTTAAGACTAACTACTTTTTCTTGTCCTGAGCTATTTACTTCTGTATTTGCAGGTGCATGGAAGTGTCTTTTCAGCTTCAGTTTAGAACAGACCAGAGATTTGTAAGAGCAAACCAAAGCTAAGGGTTCCTGAAGCAAATCTTGTGATGTTAGAAGATGGGAGAGGTCTCTGTTAGCCCACTGGTGTTGAGTGCACCCTGTAAAGTAGAAGGTAGAGGCTCTGGTGTAGGAAGGATGCAATATTTTCTATACTGTGCACTGATAATGAGCAACACTTGAAGAGCCATTCTCAGTTTGGGTTTTCTTTAGGAGCTCAAGCAGCATATTCCCACATGAAGCCCTCATGCTTTCCAATGGGTTTGGGATGCCAGTTCATATTTGCAGCCGTCACATGTAGCATCCAAGGTAAGAGAGCCAAAATTTTGTGTAGCCAGTATGTAGCCAGTGCCTAAATCAGATGGCTACTGGTGTCATTGACATGAAAAGAAAGACACAGAATTATAGAATCATTAATTGGAAGGTACCGTGAAAGATCATCGAGTCCAATCTCCCTGATACAGCAGGATCACCTAGACCAAGTCATACAGCAATGAATCCAAGCGGGTTTTAAACATCTCCAGAGAAGGAGACTCCACAACCCCCCTGGGCAGCCTGTTCCAGTGCTCCGTTACGCTCTCTAGGAAGACGTTCCTACTGATATTTATGTGGAACTTCCTGTGTTCCAGCTCACACCCATTGGCCCTTGTCCTGTCACTAGATGACACTGAGAAGAGCCTGGCTCCATCCTGACACCTACCCTTCACATATTTATAGACATTGATGAGGTCACCCTTCAGTCTTCTCTTTTCCAAACTAAAGACACCCAGCTCCCTCAGCCTTTCCTCATAAGGGAGGTGCTCCACCTCAAGCAGTACTGTGTCCCGGTCTGGAGCCCTCAACACATGAAGGACTTGGACGTAATGGGGCCAGTCCAGAGGAGGTCATGAAAATGATCAGGGGACTGGAACACCTCACCTATGAGGACAGGATGAAGGAGTCTGGCGAATAAAAGACTCTGAGAGGACTTTATAGCAAACTTCTAGTACTTGAAGGGGGCGTACAGAAAGGCTGCAGAGGGACTGTTTATGAAGGCCTGTAGCAATAGGATGAGGAGCAATGGTTTTGAAGCAGAGAAGGGCAGATTGAAATTGGATGTTAGGAAGAGATTCTTTAGCAGGAGGGTGATTGAACACTGGAATACATTGCCCAGGGATGCATTTGAGGCCCCATCCCTGGAGACATTCAAGGTGAGGCTGGACAAGGCCCTGGGCAACCTGATCTAGTTGAGGATGTCCCTGCTCCCTGCAGAGGGGTTGGACTAGATGACCTTTAGGTCATTCTGCGATGAGTCGATGCTGATGAAACAGTGTTCTGCATTTAATTACGATGCCATGACTCCAAGGTCCCACCCAACAGTTCTCACCCATTTCTTGCATTTCCAGTACTGTCATCTTTTTGCACCCACCGTAGCTATGCCCTGCGTTGCTGAAGTTAACAGAATGGCACATATTTGTTAGAATGACTGAGTATCCAAATGTCCAAAGATTTTAACCCACTCTTTTGAAGACATGGCATTATTTATAGAACTGCCACTGGATGAAGATAAATGTTGTCAGGGTTCTTTTTTCCCCATCTGCAAGAAAGCAAATGTTCTCCTAGCCACACTCACTCCAGGGATGTTCAAGTATGAGAATTATCCTGTAATTTCTGATAGATCACAGCAGGAGCAGTGACCCATGCAGCAAATCTTTCCTGTACCTTCATTGACATGCTGAATTATGCAAATTGTTCTTCAGATTATCATTTCAGCACAGCTTTAGTTTGCGCATCTATTTCTTTATTGTTTCCTTTAGCTGAACCTTGTGTGTTATGAATCCATTAATGTCAGGTAATGAGGTGGAGATTCAGGCTTATAAAGAGGAATTAACATAGGCAAAACTGCAGTGGTATTATAGTACCTCCATCTGCTTTGCTTGCCTGGAAAATTTACACGTTCTCCTTTCAATTAAGTGTGGTAGTCAAAATAAATGTAAAATCTTTAATTCTTTCATAGCCGTTACAATAAATAACGATATCATTACTTCTCTGAGCCTCAATAACACTTAGTGTAGAACATGTGCTTCTGCTCAAGTTTTAGAACCTCGCTTTTATCACCCTTCTCGGTCTGTATGAGTCCAAATACAATCAGTGGAACACTTCCATTTAGTCAGCTAGGATTCGAGTAATGCCTGTTTAGCCCACAGTGTTGTTTGGAGCAGGGCCAGCAACACAGTCTTTCCACATCTCAAAATCTTCAGAATGCTGAGATGTGAAAATCTTCAGGGTGCTGCAAATTTGTTAGTCAAACTTACTCTGAAAATCCAACACGGCACGTAGGAGTCCAAAATAATGCTGTAACACATAACATTTGGATTCGACAGGTTTATTCCCTAAAAACACACTTTCAACGAAAAATCATCCTTCTTTAAAAGAAGTTAGAAAACTGACAGGTCTAATTGGAAGCTCAGAATTGCACTCTCCATCCTGAGTAGTTATTTATTTTAAGCCTCACTTTCACAAGTAAAATCAAACAGCTTGTGCTGCTTCTAGCTTCGCTTTTAAAAGGCTACATCTTACATGCCTTCCTTGCAATTACCAGAAGCATTTCCAAACATTTAGCTTATTTGTGTTTACAGTTTCCTTCGGCAGAACTAGCTCCCTTGTTACAGGAGCCGCTGGGTTCTGCCCATTCATTCGCTCTGGATTTTATTTTCTCTGGAAGTTCCAAATGATTTGCAGGGGTGCCTCTACACTACAGCAACCTACTCCTCTGTCATATAGCCCTTTCATAATACTGGTGATGAAGGTGATGAAAATATCAGTAACTTAAAATTACTTCATAGAATCATAGAATCATTAGGTATTGGAAGGGACCTTGAAAGATCATCTAGTCCAATCCCTCTGCCACAGCAGGATCACCTAGACCAAGTCACACAGGAACACATCCAGGTGGGTCTTAAACATCTCCAGTGAAGGAGACTCCACAGCCTCCCTGTGCAGCCTGTTCCAGTGCTCTGTCATCCTCACCATGAAGAAGTTCCTTTTGATATTTATGTGGAACCTCCTATGTTCCAGCTGACACCCATTGCCTCCTGTCCTATCACTAGAAGAAATTGAGCAGAGCCTGGCTAGATCCTCCTGACACCCGTTCACATATTTATAGACATTAGTGAGGTCACCCCTCAATCTCCTCTTCTCCAAGCTAGAGACCCAGCTCCCTCACCCTTTCCTCATAAGGGAGATGCTCCACTTCCTTCATCATCCTCACTGCTCTAGGCTGCTTTAATCTTTTAAACCAGACATTATTTATTTGTACTGTTTTGTCCTTGGAGCACACAAAAAAGAAAGTAGGTTTAAAACTTGGGTGTTTTAACCAAGATGTAACTAGGAACGAGGAGATCAATACTTTATTTCTGACTCTGCTGACCATGTGCACATAGCTAACTGCATTTGCTGAAATATCACTGACTCAGACTGAACCCTCTATAGTCACTCCCCAAGATATGAATGAGTGGCATCCCTTAGGCGTTGCCCCCATGGATTTTTTTTCCCTTGTGTCAGAGAGATCAGTGCATTATTTATTCACATTGGCAGACAATTTTAAAACTTCCAAATGGAAAAGCTAAACATGCAATAACCATGGATGGCCTCACAAACCTTCATCAGCTACATTTTAAAATCTGAATCAAAAGTAAGATTTCATTCTGCCTCAGACTTACAAAAATTCACAGAATCACAGAATCATTAGGGATTGAAAGAGACCTCAAAAGATCATCTAGTCCTATACCCCTGCTAGAGCAGGATCACCTAGATCAAGTTGCACAAGAACATAACCAGGTGGGTCTTACACCTCTCCAGAAAAGGAGACTCCACAACCCCCCTGGGCAGCCTGTTCCAGTGCTCCATCACCCTCCCTGGGAAGAAGTTCCTTCTCAGGTTGATGTGGAACCTCCTCTGTTCCAGCTCACAGCCATTGCCCCTTGTCTTGTAATTAGATGCCACTGAGCAGAGCCTGACTCCATCCTCCTGACACCCACCTTTCACATATTTATAAACATTAATGAGGTCACCCCTCAGTCTTCTTTTTTCCAAGGTAAATAAATCCAGCTCCCTCAGCCTTTCTTCATAAAGGAGACTACAAACCTGCTTTTTTTTTTTTTAATAGCTATCAGGAAAAGCTTTTATTAACTGTAAGGAGACAGACATCAGATGAAGATTTTACAAGGTATATCTGCTGAGTTGGACTGCAATGAACAGTAGACATCAATACTTAATCAGGAAGTATTTCTTAGCCTTCCTCCAGAACACTTTCCCACAGCCTTTCCTTCAGATGGCAGAGCACCTTTTCCAGACTATTCTGCACTTCTTCATTAGATACAAAATCAATAATCAATAAATAAAACCAGCAATGAAAACTATTAACTGACTGCAGCTTTGCTGATTCTTGCACTCTCTAGCAGACGACCTCTCCAGAACTAATGGGAAAATTCTGTTTCTACTGAATAAAATATGAAATGAGTCTGCATCTTCAGAAGACTTGAACTAAAAACTCAGGGTCCATGTAATAAAAGATCCATCTCCCCTTTTCGAAGACAACATTTATAAATAAATAAATGAGCAAGCAACTCTTAATCTTACTTTGAAGACTTCGCATCAGGCTCTGGAGAGGAACCAGGCAGCTTTCCAAAAGAATTTTTACAGTCAGCACGTTGAAAGCAGTCTATCAGTAACAAATGGGGAAAGAGCAAAGTCAGCTGAATTAGGACAGTGCTAGAAAAAAGGAAGAGAAGACAACAGTGATGATTAAGAAGAAAATTTGGCATATGGCCTCCTTCTTTCACAGCAAAAAAAACCCCTCCTGTGTTAATCAGTCACAAGAAATTAACACAGTTAAAAGAACAACAACATCATAAAGCCTCTGTAAATAAATGCTGTAAGCTACATGCACATAGACTTCTAGGAGGTCAGCCAGTTAGTGGTTTCCTAGATGTCCGTACATGGTCACATCACCAACTTTTCAAATGACAGCGTCACTGGATACTGCACAAGAGAGAGGAGCAGCAGGGTATAGTCGAGACAAAAACGTCGTCATTTTCAAAGTGTCGGAGGTTACCAAGAGGCTGGGAGAAAGATGATTTAGCTGAGATCACTGAAAGCTTTAAGAGGCATAAGGACGGTATGGCTGTGTCCTTCAAATAGCACTAGCCTGGAGGCCCTGAGGAGCTGCTTTAGAGAGCAATCCCCTTCTGGAAAATAAACTTCTTTGATGAATCATACTTCTCTTAGATGAAGTTTCTCGAAAATTGTCCTGCTGGTGAGAAAAGGTTGCAGGCTTCACATTGGAAACAAGAAACTGCAGAATTTCTACAAGTCCAGGTTATTTTATAAAGGGAGACTGTCTCTGAATTGTTATTCTCATGTTTATAGACCATCATTTTCTTGTCCTCTGTGGCATCACAGGTGATCACACACAAATTAAGGTTATGAATTAAGGTCATCACACACAAATTAAGGCACATGAAGCCATAAAGGAAATTAAATGCAGAACACTGTTTCATCATCATCGACTCATCACAGAATGACCTGAAGGTCATCTATTATAGCCCCTCTGCAGGGAGCAGGGACATCCTCAACTAGATCAGGTTGCCCAGAGCCTTGTCCAGCCTCCCCTTGACGATCTCCAGAGATGGGGCCTCAACTACCTTCCTGGGCAGCCAGTTCAATTGTTCAACCATCCTCCTGCTAAAGAACCTCTTTCTAATGTCCAATTTCAATCTGCCTTTCTCTAATTTGAAACCATTATCCCTCATCCTATAACTAAAGGCCTTTTGAACAGTCCCTCTGCAGCTTTTTTGTAAGGCTCCTTCAGGCACTGGAAGGTTGCTGTCAGGTCCCCTCAGAGCCTTCTCCAGGCTGAACAACTCCAGCTCTTTCATCCTGTCCTTGTAGGAGACGTGTTCCAGCCCGCTGATCATTCTTGTTTCCTGCAGGACAGCCTCTATTCTCATTGAAGACAGGCAGAATTTTAGCTTATTTAACTAAAACTCAAAACTGTCCTAAACTTCTCTACACATTCACTTTTGCTCTAGTTTTGCCATCTTTGTCATCCAAATAGAGTAATATATTGCCTATCCCAAACATTTCCCTTCTACTGGATGGTACAGGGCAGACCAAGCCAGAGAAGACTGGCAACTGGAGGTATCTAGTCAATGGGGAGCAAAAGAAGTCACAGTGAGGTCTGAGTCCACAAAGTGTTTTGTTAAATTTTCTTCCACTCTTGCTAACTTAAAAGCAACAAAAAGGAGAAAGGGGCAGGAATCAAGAATTCTATTACTTTTTTTTAAAAATAAAGTTCATTAATCAATATCATCTAAGAAGGAGGAATAAATTAACCAATTAAAAGGAATGCTTTTTCCTCTAGAGGAATTTTGTAGCAAAGCAATGGAGAATAACTCGCAGTAATGTATATTGAATTGCAAGTCAGAATGGTAACAGCAAGTGTACATTAGAGCTTGGGAAAAATTCAAGTTCATTAATTTTCTACCAGAAACACCCAAAGGAAATTTCTGTGCAAAAATATCCGAGAGCAGCGTTTCCATTTTTCAATCAACTCTGCCCAGCAAATACACAAAAACTGCACGGACGTGCAGAACTACTGTACAAATATTATTCAAAAAATAAAAATTACCTATAAAATAGTCACACTTCTCAATATTTACATTTAATCAGCTTCCCAAGACCAGATGTATCCATTTTAATGGCGTAAGTAAGGTTCATGTGATCTTCCTGAAGTATTAAGCAATTGGAGAAGGCTGGAGACTTCAAGCAGAGAGATTTAAATTGCATAGTCATGTGTCAATCATCACCATCAAAAATCTTTTGACTTTATGTTAAACATACAACAGAGGTAAAAAAGAAAAGTAATTTAATATTATGGGATGAGGAAGTGCTATTAGCAAGGCACATCACTCATGGCAGAGGCAGAGGTGGGCTGTAACCCCTTTCCTATTGCAGAGTTGGAAGCAGTGGACACCAACAGAGGTATCACAAAATTGCAGAACATTAAGGATTGGAAGTGACCTGAAAAGACCAAGTTACACAGGAACACAACCAGGCAGGTTTTAAACATCTCCAGTGAAGGAGACTCCACAACATCGATGGACAGCCTGTTCCAGTGCTCTGTCATTCTCACTGGGAAGAAGTTCCTTCTGATATTTATAGGGAATATATGTTCCAGCTTACACACATTGCCCCTCGTCCTATCATTAGATGACATTGAGAAGAGCCTGGCTGAACCCTAACCCTTCTGACACCCATGCGTCACATGTTCATAGATATTAATGAAGTCAGCCCTCAGTTTCCTCTTCTCCCAGCTAAAGAGACCCGTCTCCCTCAGCCTCTCCTCATAAGGGAGGTGCTCCACTTCCTTCATCACCCTCCTCGCTCTTCACTGGACTCCCTCCAACAGCTCCACATCCCTCTTGAACTGAGGAGCCCAGAGCTGGACACAACACTCCAGATGTGGTCTCACCAGGGCAGAGTAGAGGGGGAGAACAAACTCGCTTGATCTGCTAACCACCCCCCTTTTCTGATCCACCCCAGGATGCTGTTGGCCCTCTTGGCCACAAGGGCACATTGCTGGCTCATGGTCATCCTGCTGTCCACCAGGACCCCCAGGTCCCTTTCTCCTACACTGCTCTCCAACAGGAGAACACATGTCTTCACCAACATATCACTGTCTCTTCCCCAGGAAACAGGGGCTGCTCCTGTGATTAAAACTGGCCACATCCCCTTATGTCATCATGAGAAGGACTGGCATGGTGCAGTTCACATATGCCAGCCTCACAAACAGATTGGGCTCATCCTCTGAGAAAGCCAGCATATAGCTGGTTGACCTTGAACAGTGACGAGGCATTTTCTAGGAGAGTACTAGCTGGCCAAGGACAAGAGTGTGCCAAGAACTTGGAAGAATCATAGAATCATAGAACCATTTCAGCTGGAAGAAACCTTTAAGATTATCAAGTCCAACCCTTAACCTGGCTGTACCAAACCCACTGCTAAACCACATCCCTGAGCTCCATAGATAGAAATTCAGACGTTTGGAAACCCACTGCTAAACCATATGCCTAAGCTCCATATCTGGAAATTTAAGTCTGGAAACATGTTGTCTGCACCACAGTCCTGTTTAGTTGACTACTACAGACATAGCTGGACAGCTGAAAGAAGGCTTTGTGCCAAAGGAGCCCTATAGACACATCTTCACAAACCTATTTTCCAGATGCTTCTCAAGAGCTTATGGGGGTTGGCGTGAATGACTTAAATGGTGCTGGGTGCCACTGCCATCTTTCCTGAGGAACCCCCCAAATTTGTTGGTTAAACAGTGTACAGATGTCAAACCTCAGTGGGTGGCAAAGGGATCATGCAGCCTCCTGGGAAACCTGGTAGCTGAAGGTCTGGCTTTCCCAGATCCAACTGGTAATGCAGTGAACCTAGTGGGCCACAGGAAAGAGTCTGACAAAAGCAGACCACAAGCCAAGCAAATTGTCACAAATGTGTAGACAATTCATGATTAACCTTTTCTTTTCCTTTCCTCTGCCACATGTTCCTGCCCTGCCACTTGTACCTGCACTGGCTCTCACTGAGCCACCCCTTGGGCACTAAAGCCATGAAGGCCACCTGCCCAGTCCGCAATGGTTTAGCTCTGAACAAAATTGCTATGTTGTCAGGCAACTGTCATTGAAGGTGCAAGCGAGCAGGAAGTGGAACAGACTGAAGGAAGAAGCATCAAGCTGTGGAATGATCCACAACAGCCCCTACTGAGATTTGCTGCCCTTGGCTTGCTATGGCCACACAACTTTTTTTCAAGTACATGAAAACTTCAGATTTAGATTGCAAGTTCATTCAAGTTTCCACAATAAAAGGAAACTTATCACCATAAGCTGCTATGACATTGTCTGTTGCAAGACTCTGATTAATGAAAAGCACAGAAAAATATAAATTCTAATGCTTCTGTACAGAAATGAGCAGGGAAGCCTTCACAAGGGATCGACTCTGCCACTGAGAGTCCACCTGCTGCAATATAAATCTGGATAAATTAGTGAAGACAACAGATTCCTCTGAGCTTGAGAAGCCAATAACAGGAGACATCTGAGCTCTCAATTTTCAGGGGATGTTCCATCCCTACTTGAATTACGGTTGTTTTCTCTAGAGCGGCCAGAGCCCTGTATGTCTGACTTTATGTGACAGCTCAAGCACATGTTGTCAACAAAGGAGACGCAGGTCTTTCAGGTAGAAACACAAAAAAAGACACAGTTTTGAAAACGCTGGAACAAAAAGGGGTTTGTTTGTTTGTTTTTTTTAAGAAACAGCAAAGTAATTACTGTATAATTCCAGGTTCTTTAAGCAGCTGCTTAAAACAGGCAGAAGGGTGCAAACCATGTCACAGCCACAGTTCTAAGTCGCATTTGTGATGACCCTCACGTCTAGCTTAAACTTCCCCTGGTGCAACTTGAGGCCATTCCCTCTTGTGCCATCACTTGAGACTTGTGAGAAGAGACCAACCCCCACCTCTCTCCAACCTCCTTTCAGGTTGCTGTGCAGACTTACCAGCCACAGCTCCTTTAGCCACTCCTCATGAGATTTGTTCTCCAGACCCTTCACCAACCAAGTGCAGGACCTGACACTTGACCTTGTTGAAGATCATATAACTGGCCTCAACCCATCGATCAAGCCTGTCCAGATCTCTCTGTAGGGCCTGTCTACGCTGAAGCAGAACAACACATCCACCTAGCTTGGTGTCATGTGCACACATACGGAGGGTTTCCTCAATCCCCTCATCTAGGATCATTAATAAAGATATTAAAGACAATATGAGAAGCAACTTCTTCACAGTGAGAGTGACAGAGCCCTGGAACAGGCTGCCCAGAGAGGTTGTGGAGTCTCCTTCACTGGAGATGTTTAAGACCCGCCTGGATGTGTTCCTGTGCGACTTGATCTAGGTGATCCTGCTGTGGCAGGGGGATTGGACTAGATGATCTTTTGAGGTCCCTTCCAATCCCTAATGTTTCTATGATTCTATCTTCCAAAAAGCCAATATATTCCAGGTCTTCAAAGAATAAATAAAGTAGCTCAAGTTCACATCCAGACACGTGTGCAAAACAAGAGTTATTACTGGACAGAACCATCACACTCCTAGGTATCCCAAGACCATGATAGAACAAGGAAATCTTCCTGTGGAGAAGAGCAGAAGAGTGATATACTCAGACAAACACAGCATCAGAGGGTTTAGCAATGCTGCTAGACAGTACTTTGCAGATTTTTCATGAGTGTGTTTTCTATGTCACTGAAAAGCTTTTATGCTAATGCACACTAACCTGTTATTCGTTTTCAGAATGTTAAGATACTAGGTTTAAAAATATTCTTGTTTCTGTATATGTGCCCTTCAGGCTAATCCTGTCTTCTAAGAAGAGCATCTCAAAGCAGTAAGAATGAGCGTTCAAGATTATAGTTGTCTTTACAGGTCTTCTCTTAGCAGTGCAGCAGATGAGGTAACGAGGAACATGCCCAGCAGGTGAATTACTGTTAAAGCTTTTCTATGCCTTGGCAGTGGCTCACAGTCCAGATATTCTTTCACTGAACGCTTTGCATCAACAAATCAGCATTCTTCTAGGGACAACTCCTTTAATAAGAAAATTCCTGGCGTGGTCCCAGTACAATGCCTGAGCAGCCATGACGCTGTTTGGATGGTTTAAGAGTTATGCCAGAGCGTAAGTTTGTGGCCATCTGTGAAAAAATCTACAGCACACAAAGAACAGAGAAAACAAGAGGTTATTGTCTTTGCAGCCTCATTATTTAGTCCTCACCCTGAAGCTGTCGTGGGGTCGACCATTTTCTGCACATTCCAGAATCACTCTTCTGAAAAGTGAGCCTCATGCTCTCCAAGCTAAATAGTGGCAGCCCTGGCTGACACCAACGCCTGCTCTAAGCAGCCACTAGTCAGAGCTCCATCAGAACTGCCCTGTAAAAGCAACAACCACAGTTTCACACCAGTGAACACATTCTGCATTCTTACGTGAACCACAGAACCACAGAACATTAGGGATTGGAAGGGACCTCAAAAGATCATCTAGTCAATTCCCCTGCCAGAGCAGGATCACCTAGACCAAGTCTCACAGGAACACATCCAAGCAGGAAGAATGCGTTTGCTTCACATCCACCCCAACTTGCTCTTACCTTCCACAATAACCTTCATGTGGGTCAACACCAAAAAACACACCTAGAGCGATGCTCAGCACTTCACTCTCTGTGGCAAAAAGACTTCGCAGACTGCCAGACAAATTCTTCTTAGGACACCATCCTAAGTTTCCATTAAGCTATATGAAATAAAATGTTTTGTACTGTATTCCCAAAGATATAGTTGTTTGCCCTCTCAGTGCCCCAAGAATGTTTACAGACTGGATTTGATGAGAATGCTTGCAGGCTGGCTAGTAAAGCAGCTCCGGTTAAAAGGACAGCCTACAGCTTAGGGTAGTAATGGTCCAGCTTATAGAATTAAGGAGGCAGAGGCCATGGAGCAGTAAGGGCTGAAAATTAAGGCTCATAGAAACTACAATTTCCTCAGTTCTTCTACAGAAATGAACAACCTCATCCCCTCCTACCTTCTCCACTCCCTTAGGACATCCTGGTTAAAGCAGCAGCTTATAATGTACTTGAAGGTAGAAAATTTTCCTGGGAAACGGCCAAATATTCAGGTAAACTGGGACCATAAATAAATGATCCCAAATACTTCTGGGGGAAAAAATGTTGGAAGGGGAGAAGCTTCAGTTTGCAAAGAAAGAAATGTAGATTTTTTTTTTTTTCTAGTAAAGTCATTACAGAAATTTGAGAGCTTCTGGTCCAGCTCCATCACAGGCCTGTTGGTGACCCTAACATATAGTTTGCATTTGTCTCTCTTCACAGCAATAGTTTTGCTGCTGTGTTTCCAAGAATCAGTGTGATTTAAGACATTTCTCTAGTGCCTCTCCAGTTCTTACTTCTCAGAGTAGGAAGGCTGGACTAGATGACCATTAAAGGTCCAGTTCTGGGCCCCTCAGATCAAGAAGGACACAGGGATGCTGGAGGGAGTCCAGCATGCAGCAATGAGGATGAAGGAAGTGGAGCACCTCCCATATGAGGAAAGGCTGAGGGAGCTGGGTCTCCAGCTTGGAGGAGACTGAGGGGTGACCTCATTAATGTCTATAAATATGTGAAGGGTGGGTGTCAGGAGGATGGAGCCAGGCTCTGCTCAATGTCATCTAGTGATAGGACGAGGGGCAGTGGTTGTAAGCTGGAACATAGGAGGTTCCCTATAAATATCAGAAGGAACTTCTTCACAGTGAGAATGACAGAGCACTGGAACAGGCTGTCCATCGATGTTGTGGAGTCTCCTTCGCTGGAGATGCTTAAAACCCACCTGAATATGTTCCTGTGTGACGGTCTAGGTGATCCTGCTGTGTCAGGCAGATTGGACTAGATGATCTTTCGAGGTCACTTCCAATACTGCGATTCTGTGATCCTGTGAAAGGTCCCTTCCACCCCAATGCATTCTATGACCCTATGAGACAGAAATGCCTGTGTAAGTTCTCCATTCTCATGTCATGAGGCTTTCAGCTGGGTTGCTGTACAATCTTTCTTAATTTCAACCAAACTTCTTCCTTTTATTTTCATAAAATGATGCAGTTGTAAAACATTCTTATCTTAGTAAGTGAGTACTAAGCTCTACTGCTTTTATCAAGGTGTCTATTTGAGGCTGTTTTAACATAAGCAGAGTAAAACCAAGAGGCCTGCATTTTTATTCAGGTTGCTGTCTCTGACTTTGCAGGTTATCTAGGTCCAGCCCATTCACCAGCTTCAGCCTCAGTTTTCCCACTTGCAATATGGGTACCATGATAATGCTCTGCTCTCCTGGGTGCCTTCAAATTTGTGGGATTTTGGTCAAAGTCACTCAGGAAGTGGCACTGGAACAGTGCAGATGAGTTGTGCCAGCAGACACACCATGCAGCACAGGGATCTAGCTTTGGGTGGAGTGAGTGTCAGGTCTGAGCAACCCATCACACCAAATGCAGTTTAAAATACATTAGACAGTATGAATGGGTGTTCAGGACCTGAAGGGGGCTACAAGAAGGCTGCAGTGGGACTGCTAATGAAGGTCTGTAGTGATAGGACGAGGGGCAACAGTTTCACATTAGAGAAGGGCAGATTTAAATTGGATGTTAGGAAGACGTTTGATAGCAGGAAGATGGTTGAACGCTGGAACACGTTGCCCAGGGAGGTAGTTGAGCCCCCATGTCTAGAGATCTTCAAGGTGAGGCTGGACAAGGCTCTGGGCAACCTGATCTAGTTGAGGATGTCCCTGCTTCCTGCAGGTGGGTCAGACTAGATGGCCTTTGGTGGTCCCTTCCAACCTGGGACATTCTGTGATTCTATGATTTAGCTGCTTGAATTATCCTGTTAAAATTATGCTTCTGGCTTCAAGAGCATTTACACTGCTATATGGTAATAGGGACCCTGGGTCACTGAAGCTTTAGCGGAATCCAAAACTTTATTAGAAATATGTCACGTTTATGAGTGTTTTCCAGGGTGTCACAACTCTTCCTCCTCCAGCGATAACACTGTTTTCTGTTCTCTGAGCCATTCCCTCAGCCAGTTTTTAATACTTTGTGACAGTCATGTTGGGTTCATGATCTTTCGGGCTTGTGGGAAGGAACCTTCCTCTCAGCAATCCTTGACCCATCACTCTCTGATCTGTGAGAGCCGGGTTCAGTCCCCTCCTGCCTGGGAACCAGACCATGGGGTCTTGGCTGTCACTCTGACTTGGCAGGGAGCTATCAATGCTCCTCCTGCCTCTTTCCCTCCCTCTTAAGAAGGGCACAGACACTGTCTTGGTGCATTTTTTTATGTGAGGAAGGGAAAGGTGGAGCTTCTGCAACAGAACATGACCCAGGGGATTTAAAAATGTGGGAAGTGTTCATTCCCAAGGTCCCGCTGACTAACAGGGCTGCCTGGCCTTTCTGTGGGAAGGCAAATTGTCACATTAGACCAAGGCCAGGGCTTCTCCTTGCCTGTATTCTCACGGTGGAAACTGTCCTCATTTTTCATCCCCTCTGCAAACCCTGTCACAAACACCACGAGAGCAGTGACACTTGTATCCTGCGAATTACTCGGTTGCTCTCCATGAAAGAAATGCCCTTGATGACAGGAAAGAAAAAAAGACAAGACATTTATTTTTGTGCTAGGAGTCCTTTCTGACCTCCACCTTGCAGCAGCAAGGGCCACGGTGAGGAATTCATCTATTGCAGTGTGAATTTGACAGAGAACTGGAAGGGGCTGCCCGGGGGGGTTGTGGAGTCTTCTATGATGAAGGCTGAGGGAGCTGGGTCTCTTTAGCTTGGAGAAGAGGAGACTGAGGGGTGACCTCATTAATGTCTATAAATATGTGAAGGGTGGGTGTCAGGAGGATGGAACCAGGCTCTGCTCAATGTCATCTAATGATAGGACAAGGGGCAATGGGTGTAAGCTGGAACACAGGAGGTTCCACATCAATCTGAGAAGGAACTTCTTCACAGTGAGGGTGACCAGAGCACTGGAACGGGCTGCTCAGGGAGGTTGTGGAGTCTCCTTCTCTGGAGGTGTTTAAAACCTGCCTGGATGTGTTCCTGTGTGACTTGGTCTGGGTGATCCTGCTGTGTCAGGGGGATTGGACTAGATAATCTTTCCAGGTCCCTTTCAATCCTTAATGTTCTATGATTCTGTGGTTCTCTGGAGATGTTTAAAACCCGCCTGTACGTGTTCCTGTGCGACTTGATCTAGCAGGTCCTGCTGTGGCAGGGGGATTGGACTGGAAGATCTTTTGAGGTCCCTTCCAATCCCTAATGTTCTGTGACTGTGAATTTCGGAGCTATGAAACGATGGTGGGTTTTACAAAACATGGAGCTAAGCCTACACTCCCACACATTTACGTGGTTCCTGAGTCTCCAGGTAAACAGTGAAACACAACTTTGGGGGCACTGCTTCATCCTAACAAAATGTTTCGGTGGCGAAGTCTACATTGATCTCGTTTTTAAACCAGAGACCAGACTTCTTCCTGCTGCATGACTTTTTTGTTGTTGTCTCACAACTGCAGTCCTGAAGTGCTTTGTGCCAGGTAGCAAAGGTACCAGGAAACCTTGTCTGAAAAAATTTCAAAAGCTTCCCAGAACACAGCTCTTCCCAGTTGTAGAGGAAGCAGCTATAAAAGCAGTAAGTCTCTGCAACATGGAGGTTTAGAGCAAATCTCTACTCTTTAAAGAAGCTTCATAGAAAAAAATAATCCTTTCCCAGATGAAAGAGACTCTTTCCCCACCTTGTTTTCACATTTTTTTCCTTTTTTGGAAAAAATTGAATCTGGAAGTCATGTTTTCAAGAACAAAAATAAATTTAATGTATAGATTTATCATTGCAATTTGAGACACCTTGTAATTCATTAACACACTTTACTTTCATCAGAAGCAGATATTTTCCATTGTAAAAAGAATTAGCTTTCAATTGAAATAATTTAAAGGAAAATAATTTAAAGGGAAAAACGTTCTACCTGGCTGTTTCTAAACATGTTCAAGGCAGTGTCAGGAGGATGGAGTCGGGCTCTGCTCAGGGGCATCCAAACATAGGACAAGGGGCAGCAAGTGTGAGGTGGAACATAGGAGGTTCCACATCAATATGAGAAGGAACTTCTTCCCAGTGAGGGTGACAGAGCACTGGAACAGGCTGCCCAGGGAGGTTGTGGTGTCTCCTTCTCTGGAGATGTTCAAAACCTGCCTGGTTGTGTTCCTATGTGACTTGGTCTAGGTGATCCTGCTGTGGCAGGGGGATTGGACTCAATGACCTTTTGAGGTCCCTTCCAATCCCTGATGTTCTGAGATTCTGTGACTTTTGACTGCTAGGCACCAAAACTTTCTGTACTTCTAGTTACAGACAGCCACGAGCACTTCTAGCAGTAGAATTCACTAATAATGTCATTCTGCAGATAGAAAGTCCATCATGATTTATGTTAAAGGATTCCAGCCTAACTTTCAATTTATCCACCAAAATCTTTTTTCAAGAGAAACTAAATAATCAGAAAATGGCTGGGAAATGGATCAGTGCTAATAGGTAGTTGATCTGTCTATGCAGTGGATTATAGATAGAATCATAGAATCATTAGGGATTGGAAGGGACCTCCAAAGATCATCTAGTCCAAACACCCTTGACACAGCAGCATCACCTAGACCAAGTCACACAGGAACACATCCAGGTAGGTCTTACACATCTCCACTGAAGGAGACTGGAGATAATGTTAATGGCAATATTCAAAACTACTCCACAACAAAACAAAGCCCTGAAGTTCTAGGGACGGGTACTTAGCACGTAGATCAAAGCTAATCAGACCAAATTTAACAAATTAATTATCTGAAAAGTTTAGCAGTAAATTATCTGCAGATGTGCTGTGATATTCCTGTGCTGTTTAATGAATGTGCAGCTACATTTTAGCCTGGGGTTTATTTACAAACCGGTGAACAAGCATTCATTATTGATGGCTGCCCCTGTGAATCACACAGGACCTCTTCTGCTCCACAACTGGGTTACCTGCAGCCCGTGAAATAAAAAAACCCACAAGAATCCCATTTTCCTACTCTGAAACGATCTGCAAACCCCCAGCCTGCGCTCGGTGGGCATTATACTCACAAAACAGAGCTTTTGAACGATTATCCTGAGAGAACACTTGTGTACAAACTTTCCTGTAAAAAGTTACTCGGCTTTCCCGATTCTCCTGCGTTCAAACAGACTCATGAATAAGAAAACCTCACCCCCCACCAAAGCAGCATGGGCACGGGAACAAGGTGCCAAAGGGCAGCGCGTGTTGTTGACGGGGATATTTACTAACTTCCAAACATTATTTGGCTATAGTTACCCCCAGCCGAGCCGTCCGCACGCTGGAGCTGCCCTACACAAAGCAAGACGCGCATCAAAACCCTTTCAGAGACAAGAGCGGCAGAAAGGAGAAGCGAGGAGAGGAAGGTGTGCGGTACGTTGCACGCAGAGGGTTTTAGAAGAAAACAACCACAAACATACACACAAAACCACTTCAAGATGACTTTCATATTCTCTGGAAAGTAACTTCTCTCTGCAGACTGTGAGTTCAGCATTTTGATGTTCCAAGACGGTGGAAACTCAAGCCTGCAGGGAAATTCCTGGCACGGGCTCCCAGGAGCAGAGAGTAGTTTTTCTGACAAGAAGCGAGAAGTGATGAAGTGTAGTGAGAGGACAAGGGGAAAGGGTTGCAGACTTGAAGAGGGGAGATTTAGGTTGGACACTAGGAAAAAAACCCCTTCCTGTCAGGGTGCTGCGATGCTAGAACAGGTTGCCCAAGGAAATTGTGGCTGCTCAATACCTAGAAGTGTTCAAGGCCAGGTTGGCTGGGACGCTGAGTAGTCTGAGCTAGTGAAGGTGTTCCTGCCTGTGCAGGGGGGTTGGAACTAGATGATCTGTAAGGTCCCTTCCAACCCTGGCCATTCTGTGATTCAAGAAGGACATGGAGCTGCTGGAGAGAGTCCAGCACAGAGCAGTGAGGATGATGAAGGAAGTGGAACACCGCCTTGCTGAGGAAAGGCTGAGGGATCTGGGTCTCTTTAGCTTGGAGAAGAGGAGACCAAGGGGTGACCTCATTAATATCTATAAATATGTGAAGGGTGGGTGTCAGAAGGATGGAGCCAGGCTCTTCTCAACGTCATATAGTGATAGGGCAATGGGCAATGGGTGTGAGCTGGAACATCAGAGGTTCCCTGTAAATATCAGAAGGAACTTCTTCCCAGTGAGGGTGATAGAGCACTGGAAAGGACTGTGCAGGGAACTTGTGGAGTCTCCTTCTCTGGAGCTGTTTAAAACCTACCTGGATGTGTTCCTGTGTGACTTGGTCTACATGGTCCTGCTGTGACAGGGGGGTTGGGCTAGATGATCTTTCAAGGTCCCTTCCAATCCCTGATGTTCTGTTATTCTGTGATTCTATGTCCTTAGGCCATGAATTGTTTCAGTTTCCTTGCTAACAGCTGGAGCTGTTAAATTAAA
Organism: Rhinopomastus cyanomelas; assembly: GCA_013400115.1. Classification (NCBI taxonomy): domain Eukaryota; kingdom Metazoa; phylum Chordata; class Aves; order Bucerotiformes; family Rhinopomastidae; genus Rhinopomastus; species Rhinopomastus cyanomelas. The sequence goes on along the minus strand of VXBP01003610.1, from coordinate 486,571 downwards.
CAGTTAAATTAAAATAAAAGATAGTAAGACAGTTAAAATAAAATACATATGAGGTTAATGAAAAAGGAAGAGGCAAAGCTCACCTGTAATACAAGTAGATACAGGAATTGCCTTTAAGACCTGCCTATCATCTGATTCCACACACTCAAACTGGCCCACACTTGTATAAGCCCAGACAGTACTAACAGGTAAGAGATGGTTTCTCTCCACAGCCAAAGTGCCTGTTCTGTGTCTCAAGGCCTTCTCTGCAGAAGTCACAGCTCCATTTCAAAAAACACACAGGAACCCTTTTCTCCAAACTGTTCAAACTTAATCTGAGCCTATGGGAAGGAATGGCAAGAGACCAACTGGGTTTCCCTTGGTGTATTGACAGCCTCAGTGTTGATCTCCCATACTCACAAACATGATCTCCCAGCACACCCTGTGCCTGCCCAGAATCAGCAACTGGTGAAGAAAGAGGGTGGAAGTTCACTAAGAATCATCTGCCTGCATGCACCTTGTATCACAGTCATGGGAAAACTCAGGCGGTCTCCAGTCCAGCTCCAAGCTAGGTTCTCTGGTCATAAACCAGCTTCTGGCTGGGCCCAGCTTTTAGCCTTCTCATAATTCTCCCCCTAAGAGATTGCCTGGTGGATTTTGCCCCATCCTGTTGCTCTCAGACCTGACCACAGTGTTCCATGACTTTGTGGCCACCAGGCAGATACATCTGAGGATTTCAGTGATCTCTGCATCACCTACGGACAGCAGCATGAATAAGAAAGCTGAAAATCTTGTTAATTCAGCTTACAAAATTACACAGGAGTTTGTGGAAGCAGAGAACGTGAGGACAAGCATAACATCACATAACCAGTGTCACATTTCATTTCAAGAATAAACTCACACCTGATGATTCACTCTTGGCCTGTTTTGGCTCTTTTTCTGCATCCTCTGTGTCTTCTAAGTATGGGCTGTGTTTCTGACCCAAAAAATAACATTTCTCTTTCCCCTTTGAAGTCCTGTCACTGTTTTTAAACTGAGGACTAGTGGGAAATGCCAGCATCCTCACTTAAAAAAAGGCTGCTGGTCTGACATCTCAGGCAAGATAGCAAATTAGGCGTCCATGGATTTCAAACAACCTAGGTAAAGATATCGTTTCTGCTGCTTCCTCTGCTTTCTGAAAGACATTGGCCAGCACTCCAGCAGGCTGTGCTGCCATGCAGCGGGACCTGGACAGGCTGGAGAGCTGGGCGGGGAGACACTGAATGAACTAGAACAAGGCCAGTGTAGAGTCTGGCATCAGAGCAAGAACAACCCCAGGTACCAGTATAGGGTGGGGATGGACCTGTTGGAGAGCAGTGTGGAAAAAAGGGACCTGGAGGTCCTGGTGGACAGCAGGATGGCCATGAGCCAGCAGTGGGCCCTTGTGGCCAAGAAGGCCAGTGGCATCCTGGGATGGAGACAGAGCACTGGAATGGGCTGCCCAGGTAGGTTATGGAGTCTTGTTCTCCGAAGACATTTAAAACCTGCCTGGACGTGTTCCTTTGTGACTTGATCTAGGTGATCCTGCTCTGGCAGGGGGATTGGACTGGATGATCCTTCAAGGTCCCTTCTAGTCCCTAATGTTCTGTGATTCTGTGATATTTTTCTCTAGTAAACAAAATATTGCCAGGCTGTGTCTCTAATTTTCATCCTTTTCGGACAGACTTTTCCACCTGCTAAAAGCTTCACAGGAATTTGAGGTGGGAGTTTACAGACAACATCTGCTGTGTGCAAGTCCTAATTATGCAGGGTAGAACTAGGGAGCAGGAAGAAAGAAACACAGAAGTAAAAGAGTGTTTTTCTAACTGTAAAGAAAGAGCTACCCGTTCAGGACAGCCCAACAACTGACAGAACACCCCACCTCACCTGCAAATGATGCCTCTCTTCCATTTCTTATGTATGGAACAAATTATCTGCTGGGTTATGCAAACTGTCCAGTTTTGGAGAGATCATCTAAGAGAGAAATAACACCAGGTACCCCAACTTGCAGCACCAGCTTGTGACTGTGGACAAGGGGAATGAATTTTTTACTCCATTGCAACTTACTTCAGTAAGTTGCCTCACCTTCCAGGGCTTCCGTTTCTCATCTGTCAAGTGAGGACAATAGCATTTTCCAGGTACACTGTGAGGAAAAAATACATTAAAGGCTGGGAGATTGCCCAGGTAGTACAGTGGTAGGAACATAAAGGAGCCAAAATAGAGTTTTGCTATTGAAGGTTTGTTATTAAAATACTGAGTAGTTCTCCTTATTAGAGCTGGCTGGAGCACTTCCCATCAAACACAGACCGATTTCATCATTCAGCTTTCATCAGAGCCAAAAGCTTGTAAAAAAAATTCGCAGTTTTGACAATGTTTTTGAAGGAAAGGTTGTTTGATCGAGGCTGGACATTTCAGTTATTTCCAGAGACAAGAGGTCAGGCTTTGCAAAGCATCTAAAAGGTTTATCTTTGACCCTATGAAGAAGAAAAGGTTGATACCTAAAAGGCTACTGTGCTACACAATCATCATTGTCCAGTTGGTCCTGCCACTCCTGACTCAGAACACACTGGGGAGAAGAACTCTTGTGCTTAGCAAAGAAAGTGCCTCTTCCAGAAAGGCCATGGAAATGAAACTGTTGGGCAGGGTTTTCAGCAACTGAAAGGTTCAGCAACCCATTCAGAGTCAGCCAAAGGGCTTGGTCTGACCTACCAACTTTGGCACGAGTGTGAGCTACAGCATGATTTTTTACAAACCTGCCTTTGCGGGCCTCTGCAGTTACCTTCCTCCTGTATTTTTCTTTTTTCTTTTTTCCCCAATCCCACATCAAGGAGCCACAATTCCACTTATACAACATAGGGGCAGTTTAACCCAGGGGTGATCTGCGATGTTTTTAATTCAATTCCTATACACACTCTTTGAAACGGTGTCCCTCGTGCCCAGCAGTTCAACAGTTCAGCTAATGTCAGTGCCTCGGCATTTTCTTTAGCATTTCTTTTATTAGGAACTGGCAGTATTTTTAGAGTAACCTGATTTAAAGAACAAAACACTGGTGTGGGAGCGTTGGGGAGCGTAGAAGCGATGGATGTGATGGTTTCCTGGCCCAGCTTAATGCACAATAAACTAGGATCATTATAAAATAATAAATAATTTAAAATATGTTTAGAAAATTAAAAATCTCATGACCTTGCTAGGCTGGGCGCTTGGACTGCCCTCAGACCCCTTCCCGAACCCCCCAGCTCTCCCGAACCCCCCCTCCCACCCGGCGAGGAAAAGACCGAAGGGCTCAGGCGCCCCCTAGCGGGGAATTCCTGCCGATCCCGACGAGATCCGCCCCGGGGGCTGCGGGCTCGCGGCTCCTCCATCCTCTTCGGGAGGGACGGACAGGTCCGCTCGTCCCGCGGGGACCCTCGCTGCTCTCCGTGAGGCTGCGAATCTGTCGCACCCCTTCCCTGCAATCGGCGGGTTGAAGGAAAAGGGGCCCCGATTTGATTCAAACTGTTGTCCAGGATCGACAAACCCCTAGGAAGACCGAGATGACTCTGGCTCAGAGAGTTTCAGGGCAAAGTGATGCCTCGCAAGCAAATGTGGACTTTCCCTCCATCTCTCCACTGTTTAATCTCTGCCTCCGACCTCCCTGAGGCAGCAACTCAAAGAAAATGACCCTCAAAGGGTCTGATTTTCTGCTTCACACAAAGCTTGTTATCCTGGGGCTGCTTTTTCTGTTTCCTCTCTTCTGTCCTCTTTCTCCCCTCCCCTCTCCAGAACAAAAAAGATCATACATCTCATCAGGATCTGTCTTCACGGGAGATTCTTTCTTTTTTTTTTTATTTCTCTCTCCTTTTGACAACTTTCTTTTCATAAGGAGAAAAAGTATATTTCTTTTTTTTTTCCAATCTAATTGTATTCTGCTTTGAGTGCTTTGATGTAGTAACGACTGACACGAGGTAGATGTGCTGCTTGCTGCTTTATGAAAAAGGCATTTAATGTGAAGCACCAATCGTTCAGTCTTGTGACTTTTTCAGTCTGTCACGAGCTTCCTGCTTTTGGTGGGAGAGAGGTTAATTCTGGACATTGATTTGGTGGGAAAAGTTACAGATTAATTACCTCCAGTGGAAAGAAAAAAAATAAATCTATGTCTAACATGTTAAGAAATAGCCCTTCCCAAATTCTTTTCTCTTTTTAAAGGTGTTTTAGCCCCCTTCATTTCAGCCTCTATAGAAAGTAATTTTTCGTAATTGTGATCTAAGGATAGAAGAGAAGCAAAGATTTGAGAAGATCTAAGGTCCTTTATTAGACTGAAACAGAAAAAAGGGGTAAGCTTTCGGATGCACGTACCTAACACCTGGAGGACGTCCTGCAGGCCCCACAGCAAGTTTTTCCTTCTTTTAATGTGAACAATCTTTAACTCCCATGGCATCTCTGCAAACAGCTGCCATCACTGCAGGGATGCCATCATTTTGTACATCTCCAATAGACAGGAATAAGACATCCAGACCTGTCCATTGCAGGTCTGTTCCTCCAGAGACTGATAAGTCTGCCTCCATTTTTCAAATGTAAGTTATTCAGTGAAATTTAAACAAAACAGGCTTCATATCCACATTCTGCCAAGAGGAAAGGAGGTGCCTGATGTTGCAGAGGTTTAACCGTTCAGCTGAGTCTGTCAATACATCTCTGCTGTCTCCCTGCACTTGCTGCACTGCTCATGTGTGCAGCTGCGTTTGGGCTCTGCTCTGCCACCAGGAATAAAAGTCTTCAGCCTCCAAATGAGTCAAGGTTTATGTACAAATCCAGCAAAAGGGATCTGAAAGGGCTGGGAGATACGTGGGCCTGGAAATGAGGATGTGCTACACCTGCTGGTTGCAGGCTTGGGCACAAACAGCTCAAACTTGAATCCAGCATCAGAGAGATGCTCTGACAGTGCAGATGTGGGACACAGGATCACAGAATCATTCAGGTTGGAAAAGATCATTGAGTCCAACCATCAACCCTACTCTACAAAGTCACCCCTAAACCAGATCCTCCAGCACTACATCTAAGCATCTTTCAAACTCATCCAGGGATGTGGACTCAACTATCACCCTGGGCAGCCCATTCCAGTGCCTGTTTTCACTAAGTAATTGGGAGCCACTTGTTTCTGTGAAACATCTTTGCTGCTGCCTTGGGTAGCTTGGACTGCGTTGTTCTTTCCACAGGATACAGCTATTGAGGAGCAGACCACCGCAGCAAGGTTTCCCCCACGTGGTGACCAGTTCTGCCAGCACACCTGCTTCAGTGTGGGCTCCTCTCTCACCTTGCATCCCACAGGTCCAGCACGGGCTGCAGGTGGGTATTTGCTCCATCACTAACCTCCATGGGCTGCAGGGGAACATCCTGCCTCACCACGGTCTTTATCACAGGCTGCAGGGGAATCTCTGTTACAGAGCCTGGAGCACCTCTTCCCCACCTTTCTTCACCGACCTTGATGTCTGCAGACCTGCAGAGGTGTTTCTTTCACATATCCTTACTCCTCTGTTATGACTGTCTCCAGTTTTCTTCCCCCTTCTTCCATGTATTAGCACAGCTTTGATGCCACTGTTGCTGATTAGCTCAGTCTTGGCCAGCAGTGGGTCTGTCTTAGCTCTGTCGGACACAGCAGAAGCTTGTAGCAGGGCACCCATAGCCCCCCACCCTGATACCAAAACCTTGCCACACGCTCCCAGTGCAAGTAAATATAATAACCTTTTCCAGATACTGTATTTATTTATGTTTTGAAATCATTGCAGACCTTCTGCGCTCACTTTATTTATTTTTTAAAGGCCATTTCTCATTAAAAGAATAAGTGGGGAAAATGTCAACAGTTATTGCAAATATATAAAGTTGAACACCTGCATAAATGTCTGGAAGACCTAAGGAGCAGTCTGTGGGTGGTTTTCTTCTGCATGATGGTTCCCATCTCCTAAAAAAAATCACATTAGCAATAAATACAAATGTAGATGCAGAACACTGTTGCTGAAGCCGTGCATGCAGATGTTAACGGTGAGGTGTGTTAGTAGTCAACACCACCCGATGAATGGCTTGCATATACACGGGCAGGAATCAGGTAAGTTAATGCAAACCTGCTATAATTGGGTGACCTTTTCCATGGCACATTGCATACTGAAATTTTGTTTGAAAAGCTGAAGTCTAAAATAGGTGTTTCCATCAATTCCTAAAACATACCTTCTCGTAGTATATGGCACCCCGCGTTGAAAGGACTAAAGCCGTTCCAGAAAGTCCACCAAACGCTGTCTGTGGGCTCTTCTGACTTTTAAAGCCACTGCTGAAAAAAGACTTTTAAAGTGTTTTGCACTTTTTCTGTGTAAGTTAGTGGGAATCTTAAAACTTTCGGGAGTTTTGCCATATTGTTATCCAACAAATAGTGGCCACTGTGTAGATCAAGTCCACGTCAGTATCATAGAATCATAGAATCATAGAATCATTACGGATCGGAAGGGACCTCGAAAGATCATCTAGTCCAATCCGCCTGCAACAGCAGGATCACCTAAACCAANTTAGTGGGAATCTTAAAACTTTCGGGAGTTTTGCCATATTGTTATCCAACAAATAGTGGCCACTGAGTAGATCAAGTCCACGTCAGTAGCATGTAGGCAGTGCATCTTAGTGTGTAGGCAGCGCGCCTCAGCGTGTAGGCAGTGCACCTCAGCTCCCTGCCTCCAGTCCCCTAAGCTTCAAGTCCATAGAATCATAGAATCATTAGGGATTGGAAGGGACCTTGAAAGATCATCCAGTCCAATCCCCCTGCCACAGCAGGATCACCTACACCAAGTCACACAGTAACACATCCAGGCAGGTCTTAAACATCTCCAGAGAAGAAGACTCCACAACCTCCCTGGGCAGCATGTTCCAGTCAGCCATCACCCTTACTGTGAAGAAATTCCTTCCATGTTTACGTGGAACCTCCTATAAATCCATGTCAGTAGCGTGTAGGAAGTGCACCTCAGCTCCCTGCCTCCAGTCCCCTAAGCTTGCTGTCCTCCTCACACTGACACTGCTTCTGGTTTTCCAACATCCCCACACCAAATTATCTGGAGACTTATTCCCAAGGCACCAATCTTTTAAAGACTAAAGTCTCATGAGCAGCCCAGGTGAAAATGCAGGTAGTTTCCTCTGGTTTTCCAGCACTGCAGGCTGGAGGCTTCCTACAAAACATTCTGCAACACAACAGACATTTCCATTACGTCATGCATGGAACGACTTTACTATTGATCTAACTTTTATATGAGGAAATGGTGTAATGCTGCCTTGTAAAAAATACTTCCAAATGCTATATGACAGCATTTTGAAGGAACATGAGAACAGCTGTACCTGGTTGGAGACAAGGTCAGGCTAATTTAACAGCTTGTGTGTAAGAGTACCCAGTTCCCTAAGTGCTTTGTAAGAGGTGGTCTACCTCGACTTGTTGGAGAGCAGTGTAGGAGAAAGGGACCTGGGAGTGCTGGTGGACAGCAGGATGACTATGAGCCAGCATTGTGCTCCTGTGGCCAAGAGGGCCAAAAGCATCCTGGGGTGGATCAGATAGAGTCAGTGAATCCTTCATCCCTGGAGCTAAAATTGTTAAAAATTACTGCTTAATGTCAGACAGCTCGGGCTGGGTTCACAAAAGAATTGGTGCATTAAAACAGCCGTTGGTACTTTGCCATCAGAAGCTTGAGCCATGAGGTTGGACCATTCTGTCAGGGCAGAGAGGAAAACCTGTTTGGAGTCAGATCTGTAGGAAAAAGAATGAATTTAGATCTTTGTGCTCCAAAGTACCATTCTTACAAACCTCACTTAGCTGTCACTTAAATTTGGGTATACCTGAAAGCTATGACTGACTCCTTTCCTACCTCCAGGTCCCTGGAGTAGTTCTGAAGTACTTCTGGCCATGTGTGTTATGTGTTGCCAAGGGTGCCTGGGTTTTATACAGACTGTTAGCCAGGGACTTACGACTAAGTCCTTATATAATGCAGAAAACAGGCACCTTCTTGTGAGAGCTCATATTCAGTGAGCTGCGAGGTTCTCATGGCACCTCTGGAAAGTAGCTTCCTACAGATCAGGTTCCATGAAAATGCTCCTTTGGAACCGGACCTCTGCCCCAGCCACTGCCCACAACTTGTTTTCTAATGACAGTGCCTGCAGGAAAGAGCCTTTTTCTAAAAATATTGGAACTGCTTCTGCTGGAAAACCTCTTTTCTTGGAGCCTCTTTCAGAAGTACTCCCCAGACAAAGCACTTCATACAGACCTCAGTCAGAGGTGGCCATTTCTTTTCACCCAGAATCCTGGCAGGATGCTGTTGCGGAGAGGTGGCAGATTTGTAGTTCTTTGTCCCTCCTCAGGCCGAGGGGACTTGAATTTATGTGCAGCACTCCCACCACTGTGACAAAGGTACCAGGTAAAAGGATATTTTGGGAAAGAATTTTCCTCCTTTGAAGCGTTCAGCTTTTTGTGAAGCATCTATTGCAGCCCAGCTTGCTACCACAGGATCACAGAACATTAGGGATTGGAAGGCACCTCGAAACATCATCTAATCCAATCCCCCTGCCAGAGCAGGATGCACCTCTGGCACCACTTATTTAATGACTTTTAGAGTGTCCTGTGCTAGCAGTGGTGGTCTGTGTAGGCTAAAGCCTGTTGACCACTCACAGCTAAAGAAGCCAGTCCTCCCTGCATGTTAGGCAGGGGGGAGTAGGGGGGTGTCTTTTCCATTGACTTCACATAATTTCTGTTCCTCCCACACAGCAAAACCATGGTGGGCCAAAGGGAGAAGCGTGACTGAGGTATGCCAAAGTGTTTTGATTCCTTCTTCCCTTTTGCAAGCACAAAGAAAACCTTTCCGCCACAAGATCCGTGTTGAACAATACCAACAGCAGCCAAGGAGAGATAACCCTGAGCACAAGCCTCGCTTGTTCTTTTACTAATTTGTTTCTTGGTACAAGCAAATCCCTGAAAGGGATTTTTTCTTATTTATTCCTTGGCTTATGATTTATAAGATCCTGAGGAACGCATCTGCTTCCCAGTTTGCGATGTCTTTTGAACCACACAGATAGGTATTAGTGTGGGAGCACGACACGTTATCAATATGCCACAGTGGAGAGTGAAGTGAATTAACACACTTTTAATGTAAAAAGTGGAGCAGGAGCAAAGCTGGATGATAGGCTTGAACCGAGGTGGCAATATTAGTATTAAGCACAATTATAAATAACACTATTTGCATATAAACACTGTAAAAAGAGGAGCAGGAGGAAAAACCAGATGATAGGCTTGAACCGGGATGGCAATATTAGTATTAAGTGCAATTATAAATAGCATCATTTGCATACAGATGCAAACAAAAGCACTATCTGTATTGCTGTGAAACACAGGTATTTGTTGCCAGCAGGGAAAATACAAACAGTCCTTGAGGTTGTGCAATAATTATCTGTTATCTTTGAAAACACATTTTCCCGAAAGAGTGAGTTTTACAAATGTTAACCCCAAAGCCAAACTGTATTGGTGCTGTTTCGTGGGCCTTTGTGTTTTGTTTCTGTCTTCTCAATAATTCCCTACCTGGGCAATTTTTTTCCCATTTATGTCTTGTTATCACAGCCTTTTCTCTCACCCGTTTCTCTCGTAGCAGTTCTTTTCCTCGCTGTGTCTTTTCCAGTTTTGTCTTGTTTTTTCCGTGGCATCACTCTCAGACACAGAAGGCTTGGCTCTTCCATAGCTCCTCAGACATTAGGGGAAGCATTAAAAACTCTTCCTCTAAGGTATCTCCAACACTGTACTGCTACATCACAGCAAATTTATGATTTGGAGGTGAAGATGCCAGAGATAGGCTTTGAACCTACTGATTCAAGCATGACCTAAGGAGTGGGACAGCTGAGGTCCATCTGTCCTCCACTCACTTCCCACTGGAGACACTTTCTCCTTTGTTTCTTTTCAGGACTATTCCAACAGCCTGATCTAGGGTGGGGTGTCCCTGCCCATGGCAGGGGAGTTGGAACTGGATGATCCTGTGGTCCCTTCTAACCCTGATTGATTCTATGACTTGGTCTGGGTGATCCTGCTGTGGCAGGGGGATTGGACTGGATGGTCTTTCAAGGTCCCTTCCAATCCCTAATGATTGTATGATTCTATAACAGTCCAAGACAAGGTTTGAGTGCCTAACTGAAGTTCCTAGAAGAGCAGGCAGGATGCTACTTAAGGAGACCATTGGGCAAACTGGGGGACTCGACTACCTTTAAAGGTCCCTTCCAACACAAACCATTCCATCATTCTAAGATTATAAGCAAGGTACTTTCAGACCGACTCAACTGGCCTATGGACTGGTTGATGAGCATGTGCCACAACATGTCCTGGCCAGCAGGAATTGCAGAGAATATAAAAAAAGAGTTAATATTTGCTACCTTTAGATATTTAACCCTGGACTGCAGCAAAGCAAAGCGCCTTTGTCCACCTAGCATTTAGCACACACCTCACAGGGATTTTTTATACATGTCTTAACGTAACTTTAAGTACTATTTACCTAGGGGTATGTATTTTTACTGTATTCCTTTCAATACATTTTGCATTTTAAAAAACACCTTGAATTGGTGGTGCCACGACTGGTACCAGCTTCTCAAAAAGCTATTACAGAGACTAGCATTTTCCAGGCACCTAAAGCCTGCCAGGTCAACCCCAGAGGCACCACGTGCAGTCTGGCATACTAGGCTTTTACCACAGAACACAGCAGAAGCCTCCTTTGACTTCCATGTGCAGACACACTCAGAAACACACACACAATCTTTATCAGTGTTATCTGGAGTCATTCTCTTCAGTGACCTCATAACTTACTCACATGACAGCAAATCTCCTTCTCTGGAGACTTTTAAAACCTTCCTGTGCAACCTGGTCTAGGTGATCCTGCTGTGGAAGGAGGATTGGACTAGATGATCGTTCAAGGTCCCTTCCAGTCCCTAATGTTCTGTGATTCTGTGGTAGTGCCACACACCAAAATACCTCCTAAGTCTGAGTCCAGTCTTTAAAGCCCTTACATGGAAAGTGGTCTCCAGATCAAGTCTTTCTTCAACTTATATTCATCTCCTCCCAATTTAAAACTCCTTAAATTGACTTTGTTTCCTTCTGGTTACTGATTAAGTGGAAAATGCTCTAATTGCTTGGTCATGGTACTTGGTATGAACCAGTTGCTTTTGTTACGAAAATCCAGGTGATGTGTTTACCACATTAGACAAGAGAGTCAGGTGAAGGTGGAGTTGATATTCATGTGGTAAATTACACATCCATGTGATAAATTACATTTATCATGCACCTTTGACTGCCTCACCTGTGTTCTGCCTACTAATCTATCTCTGTCAGGATTCATTCTAGCACTCTTAACCTCTGAGCAGCTCTCAAGCATCTGCTGTTTTTTAACATCCTTCCACAACAGAACAAAAAGCCAACACAAAAAGGCCACTGAAACGAAAGGCTTTTTGGTTCCCCACAAAATGTACCAATTCCTCTCCAAATTGCATCGAGAGAAGGAGGAAGATGGGCAAGGAGAAGTTTGATGTTCTCTTTATTCTCAAGAACACAGAAGCAGGTTTGATTCAGTGAGAAGAATGGTAAGAAGCTTTGGATATGCTGGCATACACCAGACCTCAAGAGCAGAACACAGTGATTTATAGATAAGTTGCTTAAGATCATTTAGAGGTTCATAACTGCATCAGTAATCGTTGTGAGGCCCATGTTGTTGTCTCATAATAGTGGGTTAATTTGGCTTTAATATAGAAGGAAGTGCAATGAGAGCATCAATTAAAAAAAACCCATAAAACCTCCTGAACCATTTCTGAAATACTTTTTGTGTTCAATATGTAACACAGCTTAACTGCATCTGTGGTGTAAAGGGTTTAGTGGTACCCGTTTGGGATGATCTCACTAATAAACCGCGGGATTCACCACAACTGAGACACACGGCGCTGAAGCGCAGGCTCGTGCCACTTGGCTAAATACCTTGCTTTCATTTAGAGCACAGGGAACTGGAACTACTGTTGTTACCTGAGAACATCTCCAGAACGTTTTTATATATGTCTTTTTTAAACGTATTTCATAAAAATGTCCTTATCTGTATATGATCTGGAGTATTGTGTCCAGTTCTGGGCTCCTCAGTTCAAGGAGGACATGGAGCTGCTAGAGAGAGTCCAACACAGAGCAATGAAGATGATACTGCAAGTGGAGCACCTCCTTTATGAGGAGAGGCTGAGGGAGCTGGTTCTCTTTAGCTTGGAGAAGAGGAGACTGAGGGGTGACCTCATTAATGTTGGTAAATCTGTGAGGGGTGGGTGTCAGGATGGAGCCAGGCTCTTCTCAGTGTCATCTAGTGGTAGGACAAGAGGCAATGGGTGTGAGTTAGAACAGAGGAGGTTCCATATAAATACCAGAAGGAACTTCTTCAGGATGAGTGCTGGAATGAGCTGCCCGGGGGGTGAGTCTCCTTCTCTGGAGATGTTTAAAACCCTCCTGGATGTGTTCCTGTGTGACTTGGTCTAGGTGATCCTGCTGTGTCAGGGGATTGGACTAGATGACCTTTCAAGGTCCCTTCCAATCCCTAATGATTCTGTGATTCTGTGATTTTGTACATGCATTTGCTTACCTATTCACAGACACATCCTCACACTTCTTCATATCGTGCAAACACAGACACCCAGGATAGAAAAGTTCCAACATAACAACTTCATTTTGCGACTGTTACAAGAAACTCTACATAGAGTTTTTCAATTGGAAATTTTCAATTACAGGTCGCTGACACTTGAGCTGCCTCTATTACAGTGTGTGCTTTTTGGAGAGTTAAATTATCTAGCTCTGTAGAGAAGGGTTTAAATTACAATGAAAATTAATTAACATTAAATTAATTAAAAATCAAATTAAAAGTATCGAAGGGAAAGTTTTAGCAGGAGTAATTGTATGACAAAACGATTCCCAAGAAATATTTTGCTTCACAGGATGCTCAGTTCACTAGGAGTGTTCAGATTTTTGAGTTGGCTGGTTAAACGCATCAAGTAATCATAGAATCATAGAATCATTAGGATTGGAAGGGACCTCGAAAGATCATCTAGTCCAATCCCCCTGCCACAGCAGGATCACCTAGACCAAGTCACACAGGAACACATCCAGGTGGGTTTTAAACATCTCCAGTGAAGGAGACTCCACAACCCTCCTGGGCAGCCTGTTCCAGTGCTCCATCACCTTCACTGTGAAGAGGTTCCTTCTCATATTTAAGTGGAACCTCCTATGTTCCAGCTTGAACCCATTGCCCCTCATCCTATCACTAGATAACATTGAGAATAGCCCACTCCATCCTCCTGAAGCAATATTATGTTGGTCTGGGATTGTGGGGTTTTGTTGGGGCATTTTAGCTGATCGGCAGCAGAGTACTGTGATGATGGGGGGATTGGACTAGATGAGGTCCCAATCCCTAATAATTCTATGATTCTATGATCTTTCAAGGTCCCTTCCATTCCCTAATGTTCTGTGATTCTGTGAGTACACAAAGGAACACCAAAATGTAGAATCCAGCAGAAAATCCAACAGCAGCTTCAAAGAGTTATTTGACAATTAGACAGCATATTTGCTTACCTCAAGTTTTTCACACTCGTCCTACTCATTTTGTGAATATTTGCACAAAGCAAACTCGAGCATTATATCAACATACGTCAATTTATTTAAAAACCTGAATGAAGATATGTAGTGTTTGCCTAGAGTTAGAAGTAATAGGGTTGTGAGCACATCACAAACGCTATGCAAAGCTTTGAATTCCATGGCTAAGACACATTGTTAAAGGTCAAGCTACCAAGCAAGACGTAGGCCTTCAGTGTAGGATCACCTCTTATCTAAAAGTTCAGAAAAGTTTTGGAAATTACAAGTTTTGAAGCGACTTCACCTCAAGCAGAGCTGTGCTTTAGAGATTAGTTGAGTGTCATCAAACACAACAGCTCCAGCAAAATTATATTTCACCTTTTCTTGGATATTTGCAAAATTTTCGTGCATCTGATAAAAGTCATGTTGTAAAATATGGAAGTGTGATCCTTCCTGTGTACTTCTAAAGAAGTTTATGCTATGTAGATATAGACAGGCACAGGGTGTTTGTCTTCAAACCATTCTTAGCTAACAGGGTTTTTGTCACTTACATGCACTGCACAAATGTAGGCCAATGCACTTATGCCCTCAAGAAAGAAGAAAGCATTTATTTGTTTTCCTTCTAAGGAGAGTCTGCTTCTTTTTATTGGCTGTTCTAATATTTTCTTTTGGAAAAAATACAAGAAGAAAAGCACTGTGGAAAATGATGAATTCTTCAAGGATCAACCAGCTACTAAAAGTTGGGAGTAAAGGGGTATATTGTGAGTATCTCTTCAGGTTCTGTCTGAACACATGGTCCTTGTTCTGTAGAATATCACAGAATCACAGAACATCAGGGATGGGAAGGGATCTCAAAAGATCATCTAGTCCAATCCCTCTGCCAGAGCAGGATCACCCAGACCAAGTAACACAGGAACACATCCAGGCGGGTCTTAAACATCTCCAGTGAAGGAGACTCCACAACCCCCGTGGGCAGCCTGTTCCAGTGCTCCATCACCCTCACTGGGAAGAAGTTCCTTCTGATACTTACACAGAACCTCCTGTGTTCCAGCTTAAACCATTGCCCCTTGTCCTGTCACTAGATGATACTGAGAAGAGCCCAGCTCCATCCTCCTGACATCCACTCCTCACATATTTATAGACATTAATGAGGTCACCCCTCAGTCTCCTCTTCTCCAAGCTAAAGGGACCCAGATATAGAATCATAGAATCATTAGGGATNAGCTCCACATCCCTCTTGAGCTGAGGGGCCCAGAACACAGTCCTCCAGGTGTGGTCTCACCAGGGCAAAGTAGATCAGTTTTTCCATGCATGTTGGAGGAATATACAAAATGCATCTTGCTTGAAATTCTTGAAGATTGGGGGCTCTGGTTAGAGGTGACTTTGTAGAGTAGGGTTGGTTGTTGGACTTGATGATCCCAGGGGTCGTTTCCAACCTCAATGATTCTATGAGTTTCTATGGATTTTTTTCTGAGCAAGGCACTTTCACCACTTGTGAGTGGCAAACCTGCAAGCGAAACCTCAAGATCGCTCTCTAACTGGAGCAAAGCTTCAAAGGAACTGTTTTCTTACTGCCGTGAGAGAGACCAAAGCTTATCAGCTTTCGTGTTTGGTAGGAAATGAAAAGGAATAGAACTGGATTACTTCCTTTTTTTGCAGGTCTGAGGTCAACTGAGAACAGCTTTTGGGTCAATCTCCCTGCCTTATGCTGTCAGTGCATCCAGTCTGCCCGGGTGAGCTGGCTGCCAAGGCACAGCTTTGCACTGCCTTCTTAGAGGTTGACAAGGTGAGCTGTGGAATTGGCAGCTTTTGCAGTGTCAGCAAACCACAGCCTTCAGACAGGGGAAAAGAAACCTCAGTCCCACCTGGCACCTGCAGTGTTAACACCAGGAGTGACTTCGTTGCAGCATTTTTGCATTGATAAGAGCCAAGAGAGAAAGAGAGGTGTGTTTAGTTGAGTGGAAGATAACAAACATGCAGTTGCCACATTCCCTCTGTGTGCTGTTTGTTATCAGCAGGACTAGTGGCATTATGTACTGTACAATGAAAGATAACCATGGAGTGAGAGATAGTTGGCTCTGTAGCTCTATTGATTAAACAGGACAGCAGGCTAATCAGAAAAAATGCTACAGGGATGGGAGTGGAGCCACTTGGAAAACGTGAGAGATGATGGCTGCAGCTGAAACGGGCAACTTTTTAATGAGGTTGTAGGGCTGTTTCCATAATACTGGGGTGAGATATTTAAAATTGCTTGTACACAGAGAGGTGTCACTCCGTTACTAATCCACAGTGATAGCAACAACACAACTACCCGAGACAGTCAGAAGACAAAACACCACACAGGTTTGAAGCCTTCCTAAATAAAATCCATGGATCAGGAGTTTTTCTAGGTACCACAACAGATACAGGGACGACTCATCAAGTGCATGAGTCCCCAAACTACCTCAGAACTTCGACAGCCTGGGGGGTGGGGATGTGTACAAAGATATTTAAGTAAGGACCTCAGAGTCAAGACAATGGACTTCAAAAAGTTCCAAACAAACCAACACCACACTATCATCCTGCTGTGACAGGGGGATTGGACTAGATGATCCTTCCAGGTCCCTTCCAATCCCTAACGATTCTATGGTTCTGTGATCATTAAGGCTTTTGTGGCTGTTATTTTTAGACTTTTTGTTTGTTTAGTGCTTTGCTCAGCATTAAACACTTAGACTAAGATTTTTCACAGCATATATCTGTGACAAGATGAATTTGCTTATAAATAACACATTTGTATGATCTGGCTTCCAAATTCTTGCTCAGTCTGGGGTGAGGAAAGGGCAGAGCCAGACTGAAGGAGGATGGATGTGCTGGATATACAGCCACAGCACATAGATGCAGAAATTCAGGCCAGCTCTGCAGGAGCAGCCCGAGTTATGAGGATGCAGAGGTAATGTAAAGTCATTATTTTCCCTCTTGACTCTTGGCTTTGAGATCTGTGCTGCATTTCCTAGAGGCAAAACATAGGCTCTCACCTGACGTGCTTAGCATTGGAGGGGAGGAACTCGCTGGAAAAGCCTCTTTCTGTGCTACTAAAATCTTTGTCCTCATTGTATTAAGTTGTTCATGGTCCTTTGGGAGACCTTCACTTGTAATCCTCTCTGGTGGGGTGTAAACTGTGTCGGATCCATCCCTCCCTGCTAGGAGCTTCCTCTTGCTACCTGCTGTCTGCGACACAGCAATTTGCTATTGACTGTGTTACTCCCGGTAGTTTGATGTGATGACTTGGTACAGCAATTTCAGCTCTTTCTTGCCAATATGTGTTGCTAAAGATTCATAGATGTGTCCGGACAGACTTCATCCTTGCCCCAGAAACAGAGAGAGGAGGAAGAAGAGAAGAGAAGGTCACAGAAGGCACTGCGCTTGCATTGCTGTATTGGGGAATCTGTCAGACCCATCTCTCCAGGATGACATATTTTAGAAGCTTATTGAAAGTTAAATGCACCGCTTTACCCTTTCTTTACCCTTTTCCATACAGAATGATGTCATTTATGAGTAACCAATGGAGCAATTTGTACTACACCTTTGAGAAATTGAATTTAATAAACAGTAACAGCTTAGTACAGCTTTAACAAATCTGCTCCCTCCTCCCCAGGTTCACTCCTCCACTCCTGTCTTTGCCAGGCTCCTGAAGCCTGCAGCAGCCCCTTGGCAATATTCAGCATTTAGGCTGCAAGTTGTCCTCTGTCTTAGAGGAATAAAAATACTCTCAGGCAGATTCTGGGTTTACCCTGAACCAGCAAGTGAGTCACAGTAAAATCAAGGTCACGCGGATGATTTGCAGCTTGATCCTGCATCCGCTTAAGTCAGCTGCCTAACCCTTGTCCCTTCAGGTTGGAGAAGGGTTGAGCCCACAGCTTTGTGTTGCAGCTGCAGGTGCCCTTCCTGTTTGTTTTCACAGAAGCATCCTCTCTGTCTAAACCTCCTCTCATTTGGTAGAGCCAATGATACTGTGAAGTCATGAGTCCTGGATCCTTCAGTAATCTCCTTCATTACAGTAATGAATTGCAGTTAGTAACCTTATTTCATTACTAACTCCTTGGGTCGCCAGACACATGTGTTCACAGCTATTCAAAGTCCTTCCAGAACATCAGATCAATAAAAACACCACCTCACAAAAAGAAAAGTCCTCTGTGCAGTCAATTTCAAAATAGAGCTTCCCCATCTCTGTTTGCAACTCCTCCAGACTTGTTTCAGCAGTGGGTATTTTCACTCATATGGTTTTGAACATGTCTTCAAGACCTGTGGTCCCTTCTAACCCAGACTGACTGTATGACTTGGTCTGGGTGATCCTGCTGTGGCAGGGGGATTGGACTGGATGATCTTTCAAGTTTCCTTCCAATCCTTAATGATTCTATGATTCTACCTAAGGTCCCACTGCCAGCCAGAAAGCAAGTGCCCAATCTGAAATCAATTGGCCCATACCCAAATTTAATTAAACTTCTCTCTGTGATTCTAGAGGAAACTGATTTCCCTCATTATTGCTTATGTGGATGATATGTGAAATGAGCTCTCCTTCGCTAAGTTACCCCTGCAATGAGCAACCACAGATATAGTGTTATTAAAAGTAATGAAATAGGTTCATCAGCAGTTAGCGTTAATGTTTTGTGTCGTTGCAATCTTGCGTGCAGTTTAGGGCAAAACTGTTCAGTTCTGCAGCTGCAGGGTGTGGAAGGTCAACAGCAGAAGGGTTTGCAAAGATCTGGGCATAGGGCACTATTTACACATAGTTTTAAGGCACCATTTTACACAGATCTGAGGCACTGTGTGTACGTAGTTTTCTGCAGGTGAAAAAGACAGAGAAAGATGTGGTCACCACCTTACTTTCCCTCCCATCTCTCACAGACCAACAGTGAGAGGGATGGAAACAGAGAAGTGGAGCTCCTCTCTGCAGCAGGTGAGTCCAGAGTGCTTTGCCTGAACCTTTCCTCAGCTACCAAGATCTCTCTTTTAACAAAGCATGCTCTTTGTGCCTTAATAAACTACAAGTTGTGTGAGTAACACAAAATCTAACAGCAAGTGCTAACGAGTACAATCAAGTTGTTTTGCTGTAGTGAATTAGGCATTTGTACGTACTGCAGAAGAGAACAAGCTTGGGACAACATCAGATGTCTTGAGACAATGGAGGATGTGATGTAGATGGTTAAGCATGGGATCACAGAACACTAGGGATTGGAAGAGACCTTAGAAGATCATCTTGCTCCACCAGAGCAAGATCACCTAGATCAAGTCGCACAGGAACATGTTCAGGTGGGTTTTAAGTCTCCAGTTCTGGCTCTGGCAAGAAGTTCCTTCTCATATTGATGTGGAACCTCTTATGTTCCAGCTTACACCCATTGCCTTATCATTGGATGCCACTACACCCACCCTTCACATATTTATCAACATTAATGAGGTCACCCCTCAGTCTCCTTTTCTCCAAGCTCAAGAGACCCAGCTCCCTCAGCCTTTCCTCATCAGGGAGATGTTCCACTCCCTTCATCACCTTTGTTGCTCTGCTCTGGACTCTCTCCAGCAGCTCTGTGTCCTTCTGGAACTGAGGGGCCCAGAAGTGGACACAATACTCTAAATGTGGTCTCACCAGGGAAGAGTAGAGGGGGAGGAGAACCCCTCTCGATCTACTAACCACCCCCCTTCTGATCCACCCCAGGATGCCATTGGCCTTCTTGGCCACAAGGGCACATTGCTGGTTCATGATCATCCTGCTGTCCACCAGGACCACCAGGTTCCTTTCTCGTACGCTGCTGTCCAGCAGGTCAGTTCCCAACCTATACTGGTACCTGGGGTTGTTCTTGCCCAGATAAGAAATGAGACACTGACTGATGCTGGAAACCCTAAGAGTGTTAATAGGCCACCACCACACAGCTGAAGAAATGCAGATACAGATGTAAATGAGTTTTAGGATTATCAAATAGTTTTATTTAAGTAGAATGAATGCACCATAATTTCAGATGCAGTGTGCAGCTGCAGACCATGAAAACGCAAGATATGACAGCATGTTGGAAAACAAGCCTCTAGTTCGGCCTAATAAAGAAAGAAAGGAGAGGAAGAAAAAGCCATGAGCATCAGCAGCATGGTTGTCTGGAGAGGATTCAAGATGCTCGTGGTGTACCTGATACCCTGATATACACGCCCTGGGTGAACAGCAAAGGACAGGTGGACAGAAGCAAGTAACCCTGAAAGAGGGAACCATGTGTTGTCAAAGGACACGAATGGCCTGAAAGCAGGTGATAAAATACATGAACTGCATCTGCACAGATCTGACTCACTAGATGACCCTTGTAGGCAGCAGAAAAATAAAGGAGCCCAGGTAATTATCACAGATACACTATTAAATCTCCATCCTTTTACATGTTTGAGGCAGAGGCTAGAAAATCATAGCAACCAAGGTAATGACCACTAATTTAGTCTTGAACAGAGAGAAAGCCAAAGAGATTGGCCTGCAGCTATGTGATCAACAGAGCTATTCACAGCTTGTGCTGACCATCTACCCTAGAAAGCAATAAATATTTAAAGGAGCAGTGCCTTGGAGGGAACAGTTCCACAGATGCTCAGTGCTGTGCAGACAGCTGAGCCCAAGGTGGCACCGCTATGTGTAGAAACAAGGACACCTACAAAGGGTTGGACACGCTGGCCAGATGGACTGAGCATCCTGCTTCCTCGAGTCTGTAGTGCAGGCTGAGACTGGGCCAGAGGGCCAGAGGCTTTGGCTAGTGTGCATGTGACTGCAGAGTTTGTGTGTGGTGAGATAGAAATCTTGGAATAGAAATCACGTCACCTGCTGGGTCCATTCCATTTGGTAAATACATTTTAGATGTGATGCACATAAATGTAAAAAACTGCCTCTATTCATCATCTCTTTTACTTTTTTAGTTGTTTCTGTTTCATAAGACCTCAGGTAGAGAACAAACACAACACAAGTTTCAATACAGATTGAATTTATGAGATAGATTGGAAGGACAGCATTTCAAAGAAAGTAACAACAATTCTGCTGGGATATGAACAAGATTTTTATAAGCTTTATCTGATGTCCCTAAAGGAAGAGTCCTTCTTCCTATCTCCACAAATATGTGGCCAGCTGGTGGACTGTGCTGGTGCTGTCAGCCTTCTGCTGTATAGAAATGACTGATAAACATGTCCATCTGCAAAGACTCTAATGCTGTAACAGCAAGACCACCTAGTGATCAAGCTCCCAGCCCTTGAAGATCAGCACATAAATTCATATTCAGTTTCTCAGACTTTGGTGTTTTAACCTGAAGAGGTAAGAGCTGCAAGAACCTAGACAGCAAGGCTGTCAAATAAAAGCTCAACCTACTGGTCAGATGGAGACACAGGAAGGAGTTTCCCAGAGGCGTCATTAGATATTCAGTTCTGAGAGCTGAGCAATCCAGAACAGATTCTCCAAATCACAACAAAACCAGTCCACAGCAGGTTTCCTCCCCTTAAAACAGGGACATCTCCTCTTTCCCTCTCTGTCTTGCCTTGGCATTTTTGTTTCTCATGTACCCCATTGCTTCTGCTTTAAGCATCTAACTTAGATTAATAGAAAGAGGTAAATGCTTCCATTGTATAATCCAGAACATAAGTCACAGTATCTAAACAATCGTGGTGCCTCTTGATGATTTCCAAAGCCATATCCAAGTCCTGAGATGTGAAGTTCTCTCAATATCAGAAGCAGACTGCAAGTGTGTTCCAGCGTGACTTGGTCTAGGAGATCCTGCTGTGGCAGGGGGATTGGACTAGATGATCTTTTGAAGTCCCTTCCAATCCCTAATGATTCTGTGATTTTAGTTCTGGAATGTGTAGCAAAGCAGCTCCCTACTATTTCCTAAATGATTGCACTCAGAAAACCAAGGCAAATATTAAGCCCATGATAGGACAGAAGTGTTCACAGAAAGTTTCATTTAGAGATGAGGAAACAATTCCTTACTGTGCGGGCGACAGGCTGAAACTGAGCACCCAGAGAGTTTGTGGAGTTTCCTTCTCTGGAGCTATCCAAACCCTGCCTGGATGCAGCCCTGTGCTCTGTGCTGTAGCTACCCTGCTTTAGGGGAGGAGTTGGACTAGGTGGTCTCTAGAGTTCCCTTCCAACCCCAACAATCTGTGACTCTGTGGTTCATGGCTAGGCATTCAGAATGAGTCATAGAGTGGTTTGGGGAAGGTAATCCCAGCCAAGCTCCTGCAGGTGTTTATTCCCAACCTCCCTGACTTTCCCCTCTTGTTTCAATTGAATTTTCTCTTCACTTCCTGTGGTTAAAACACTGCTGCGTAATACTGCTGTCCCAGAAAGGGCTGCCATCAGCCCAAGGGAAACTGCATTTCAGCAGTGAGCCCAGCAGTCTTTACAGAGTCTCTGAGAAGTTCTCTAGCATCCTTCTGGGTGCATGTTCCTATAAACTTGCTAAGTGTAGCAGGAGGTGCTGCTACCTCTCTGCTATTCATAAGGAGGTGTGTGAAGGACGTGAGACATTAGGCATGATCCCATATACAGCTTCCACTTAACCCAAAGGAACCCACAATACATATCCTATCTGAGGTGCTCCTTCTTACCTTGAAGGATGGCAGACAGCATCATCTAGGGGGTGTAGAGCACCAATGCAAGGCAGGTACTGCTACCTCTCTGCTAGTCACAAAGAGGAAAGGGAAAGTAGATCAGTGTGTGAAGGACATGAGACATTAGGAATGTTCCTATATACAGCTTCCACTTAGCCTGGATGAACCCTTAATACACTTCCTACTTGAGGTGCTTCTTCTTGCCTTTAAGGACAGCAGACAGCATCATCTAGGGGGTGCAGAGCACCAAAGCATTGATTTTGATTCATGTGCCAAGTGGAAATGGAAGTAGATTTCCCAATAATCCAATAATCCTGCCAACTCTAAGTAAGTGAAGTTGTTCATAGAATCATAGAGTCATAGAATCATAGAATCATTAGAGATTGGGAAGGACCTCAAAAGATCATCTAGTCCAATCCCCCTGACACAGCAGGGTCACCTAGACCAAGAATATATATTAATTTGAATATGGGCAATCTCTTTAATAAATATACATGTATTATATGATAGGTATATCATATAATAAATAAAAATATATCTTACTATATTTTAATATAACTAATAAATAGATGCAGACACAGTAAAGCATATAAGGCTGTTGAGAGACTGTTGGTTTTGTTTGTCTGCCTCTTTTTTTAATCAGCTTACAATAGTAATAATGACCTCAGTGCTGAGTATTTCCTGGGGACTAATGACCAGCTGGGGTTAATGACCTGAAATGTAGCCACAGGCCATCAACTCATCCCAACCAGCCATTAATCCTATGGAACCACCAGTGACTCTACTGTTATAGCTTAATTTAACCTCCTTAATTTTAGTATAGCTTTAAAAACCTTTCTGCAGCCACTGAGCAGCTCTGTATTTTATTAGCCCCGCATTTCTACTGCTGAGCACGGGTTGTTTTCCTAGCTGCTGGTCAACTCTAAACACTGAATGGACTTTATTAGAAGTTGGTTATCAAGCTGCAGAACATCTCCAGACATCTAAATATTTTATGTGTGTTTGTTGTGAGTGGCCCTAAGCAATTAATTCATTGTTTCATTAGGAGTGTTTTTTGCTAACCACTGAGTGACTCTAAACACCGAATATATTTCAGAAGAGTTTGTGTTGCGGCCGTTGAGCAGCTTTGAACACTAAATTGGCGTCATACATTTAGGAAAGAGATCTCTCAGTGTGGCACATTTCTCACAAGTAATGTCCTGTCTTTATACTTCTAAACATTATTCTTCTGGTTTTATAGTTTCTGAAAGATTCCTATTTAGCTTGCTGGACTTCCTCACTTTTCACTGAGAAGCCCAGAGTTTCGATGGAATTGGCTTTGCTTCATTTCCTTCATCTAATACAGAGGCACGAAGAGCCACAAGGGGCTACACGAACCCCGGGTTCCTTCCGGCACCAAATTAAGGGATTAGAAAATATTCGTGTTGTTCTGACAAAGACAATAATTCAGGCTTCTGACTTAAAAATAACCCACGGTGTAGCCCTGCATATACAACCGCCCACAGCATGACAATCAAAATGACAGTGATTCAGGAGGTCCCGTTCATCACTGTTACAGATCTCCAGCCCAGTGCTGTCAGCAGGAAATTAACACTGCTGCAGCAGGCTAAGATTAGCCAAGGTCTCCTTAGTCAGCCTGAGCGCGCCATCAGAGGGGCAGTCAGTAGAAAGCCCTTCACCCCAAGGTTTGCTTGCTTCTCCGAGGTCTCTCGTGTGGAACCTCAGCCAACAAGATTTGTCCCCACTCCTCATGAAGAAGCCCATGAACACCATTCCTAGAGCTCGCTGGTCAACCCCTCTCACAGTGAGCATGGACAGGACCTTCCCAGTTCCCATGGCAGGCAAAAATGTTCCTATGCGACTTGGTCTAGGTGGTCCTGCTTTGAGAGGGGAATTGGACTAGATGATCTTTCAATCATCTTTCCAACCCCTTATGATTCTATGGTATTTTTTCTCCTTTCAGGAAGCAGTAAAGTCTCGGTGACAGGCCAGGACTGCATAGCAAGCATCCACAAAGCTGGTAGTGATAGTCAAACTATAGCAGCTCACTGCACATAGCCCTGTACATCACTCCCAGCTCTACCCACCTGCTCCATGGGCAGTTGGTTGGTTGCTCTCTTCTGACAGGGTACATTTTGCCTCTGGATTCCTCTTCTAGTAGACTAAATAAAGGAGAAAGGACTCAGGAACAGAGTCTATCAAACTGAGTCTTCTCCCAGACAGGTAGAACTGAGCATCTCCTGTTTAATAGTCTTTGCTGAGTGTCAGTCCTTTTTGAACAATGAAGACAGCACTGCTGATGGTCAGAAGAAGGCAATATGGCAAGTCCTGCTGTAATAAGTAAATGATAGCAGTGTAAAAAGAATAAAGTTTTCAAATGTAAAGCTTTTAAACTTTAAAGTTTTAAAATGTAAAGGATTTTTAATTAAAGGATGATAGAATCACAGAATCACAGAATTATAAATCATTAGGGATTGGAAGGGACCTCGAAAGATCATCCAGTCCAATCACTCTGCTACAGCAAGATCATCTAGACCAAGTCACACAGGAAGACATCCAGGCAGGTCTTGAACATCTCCAGAGAAGGAGACTCCACAACCACACTGGGCAGCCTCTTCCAGCGCTCTGTCACCCTCACTGCAAAGAAATTCCTTCTCATATTTATGTGGAACCTCCTATGTTCCAGCTCACACCCATTGCCCCTCATCCTATCACTAGATGACATTGAGAAGAGCCTGGCTCCATCCTCCTTACACCCACCCTTCAATAAAACCAACCAACCATAGAAGGAAATCTCTTTCAAATGTTAAGGACCAGATTATCACAGAATCACAGAATATCAGGGTTGGAAAAGACCTGGAAAAATCATCTAGCCCAATCCCCCACCACAGCAGGATCACCTAGATCGAGACCTATCATAGTATCCTGTCCTATCCCACCTGTGATGATATCCTGATTGTCATTATTATCTCAGGGGTAATGCTTTTAACACTCAGTCTGACTGCATAAGCCATCTGTCTTCTAAAATGGTATAGAAAACTTCCCTTCAACCAGAGTAGCTGAATTAAACTTCCTTTTTACATTTATTTTAACATTTAAATGAAGTTATATTAATATTTAAATGTTATTATGTTAATATTGAAGTATTAATTTTATTCTCAGCATTACCTTAGAAAACACTGATGCACGTTGATGGTCACAGAATCCAGCACTAACATGGACATACTTTACTAAGGTGGACCTGGAGGGTTTGGATTTGTTGAAGTCTCCTGAGGCATCCCTGATATTCACCAATTCTGTATCGTCTCTGCAGCAAAGGCAACTGGAACATTCAATTGACTTCCAGCACACTCTGCTTCAAATCCCAGCAATAAGATATTGCCTTCTAATACTTGGATTGGTAGCCATGCGCTGATTTCAGCTGGAGTATCCATCTTTGTGCTGATAGACTAGGTATGAGTTAAGGAATGAGCTGGTATGTGCAGAATGAGGGCAGATTATGGTATCTAAGTGGAGATTATTGCTTGGGTGAGCCCAGTGCCTTCAGTGCAGTGCATAAAAATATATGGCTTTAGATGCTCCAGCTTGGGCATACTTGTAACTCAGCTTGATATCATCTGTGTATCAGAACGTGTGGGGATAGGGATGCATACAAAACCAGACATACATATTTCACTCTCAAACTTCCAGTCACTATTATTTTCCTGAATTTCTGTCGAAATTACCTGGTTCCCAGGAGTGAGCTCTGGGACCACTGATTGTTATCTTTGGATCAAGCCTATTTTATCTACTTAGAGCTGTTGCTCTTGGGAGAGTTGGGGGGGTTTTATGGGTTTTTTCTCTTGCTGAGCACTGAAAACCTATATATTTTATAGCTGGATCATGATTTTTCTTTGGCTTGCTTAAGTGGGGTTTTTGCCTACAGACGTGGGTTTTACGCAGTTAAAATTTTAAGGATAGAAAGCGTAAAATAAACACAACAAAAAGAAAAAAAATAAGCTAAGACCTTTAAAAATAAAGGGGATAATGGAAATGTCAGCTGCCCTCGACTCTGTAAACACAGAAGCATAACTCTGTTGACTTTGGGTTTGGTTCAGTTCAGAGAGGATGAATGCAATATTTATTCCAGCGTGAATTGCGAGCACTGGCGATACTGCCAGTTATGAGCGAAGTCAGCCCTATGATAATCAAAATCGTAGATAAAAAATATTCCTTCATGACAGCCATATATTACCCTTGTGTTGAAAAGGAAGCCTGCCTTTTTTCTCTCACTGTGATTAATGTTCCTGGTTTTTATGCATTTAACTCTTCCAATGTTATAACCCTTGGACCTTTATAACAAAAACATGTCTGCTCTAATAACAACTTCTTTTAAACCCCACACAGATTTAGAAAGAGTTGGGCTGTTTAAGGCATTTTTTCACTAATATCTGCTAAAGTATCTTTTACTAGTTCAGTCTTACGTGTTGACACTCAGTGGAGATTTCTGTATTCAGAAGTAGGTCAACAGTCCCTTTGGACATGTGCATCCTAATAAATCAACAGCCAAAATTCCCACTGTGTTGCAGTTTCGGGGGAAAGCTATACATTTCACAAGCTCCTTGAAATGTCTGAAGGCATTTCATGTACTTAACAGTACAACAGTTGCATGGATATAATATATATATATGTATGGAACAAATTTGCCTGTCTCCTCTGGTAGCTACATTTTACAGGACCGCTCTGGACGGAGAACATATCCTTCAGTTGGCAAGATCCACGCAATCAAGTCCGACAACCTTGCTGTTTTAAAAGCAGTCGTGCCTGCACAGGCTAAAATTCATTTGCCATTAGTACCCTGGCACATCTCCGTGCAATGTCTTTACTTGTAATATTTATTATTAAATGAAGTTATTCATTATTGAACAAAGACCAGCTCTTTATTTGTGAGCTCTTAAAAATAAGTTCAAGATCAGAAAGCTCAGGTTCGATAGTAAATAATGCAAAGTTTTATCTCTAAAAAGTCACTCAACAGCAAAAGGTTCTGTTGTATCTAATTGACGTGGCCTGAAAGGGTATTAAATGGCCTGTTTGTGAATATCCCCTGAATTTAAAGTAAAGATTTCAAATACCTACTGTTTCCACTGCAATATCATTCCTCCTATAAAGAGAGGTTTAACAGAGATGGCTTTTCACATTTTCCTTTCTTTAATGTGTTTCTCAAAGTTATTGTCAGTGTTTTGCATTTCTCTTTTTGCCACTATACTTTCTAGTTTTCATTTACTTTAGTACTGTTTTCTTGCTGTCTTAAAAATTTTCCTTCTAAAAATTTAATTACACAGCTTGTGCTTCTTAAGACATTCTAAGGCAACAGTGGTCACAGTCAGCCCATTCTATGACAACAGTGGTCACAGTCAACCCATTCTATGACAACAGTGGTCACAGTCAGCCCATTCTATGACAACAGTGGTCACAGTCAGCCATTCATTTCTTAAAATCCTGGATGAACCTTTTGCAAACTTACTGCCATACAAACACATCTTCCCGTTGGTTTCTTTGGTCACAAAGACACTCCAGTATTTTCTTCAGATCTTGCCTGGTTGCACTCCTGTACAATGTGCTCTACTCAACCCTGCTTTAGCTGGGGGTTTGGACTAGATGAGCATCTAGAGTTCTCTTGGAGAAAAGAAGACTGAGGGGTGACCTCATTAATGTTGATAAAGATGTGAAGGGTGGGCTCCAGGAGGAAGGAGCCAGGTTCTGCTCAGTGGCATCTAATGATAGGACAAGGGACAATGGGTGTGAGCTGGAACAGAGGAGGTTCTACACAAATATGAGAAGGAACTTCTTCAAAGTGAGGATGACAGAGCACTGGAATGGGCTGCCCAGTGGAGGTTGTGGAGTCTCCTTCTCTGGAGACGTTTACATCCCACCTGAACATGTTTCTGTGTGACTGCATCTAGGTGATCCTACTGTGGTGGGGGGATTGGACTGGATGATTTTTCTAGGTCCCTTCCAATCCTTAACGTTCTATAATTATGTGAAACTTTCATAAATGAGAAAGCAATCAAGTAAGTAAGACCTTACTTACACCCTAGTAGGACCTTCAGTGTTGGTAACTACACACTGTCTAAAACCCATTCTGCCAAAACCAGTTACTGATCCTAATGCAAAAGTGAACAAAGCCCCTGAGTTTGCTCCCCTTGTGGAAATGGCAGGTGAATTTCACCCCCTTTTAATTCAATGTCATCAGTTCATGTGCAAACTGGAAAGACTGTCTTATGGCTAAATTTGAATTGCCTGCAAGACCACTGGTCTCTTAAACTGGGAATCGTGCATCGGTCACCCTGCTCCTACCACTCCCGAGGTTTTCAGGTGAGTGCATTTGTAAACAGTTCCCTCCTCATTTTTGTTGTGCCACTTGCAACTGACAGACTAAACCTCAGAACACTTCATCACTAGCTGCCATCAAATCCTTTTTAAATTGAAGAACAATTATTTTTGACCTGTTGAAATGCTCTTACGATGTAAAGGACTAGGATTTGGGGGGATGGATTTTCCCCCTAGAAATATCAGAGACTGAGATCAGCCCTGTGATTCTCAATATTTCAGTTTCCCCACAACCTACTCTTCTTTTCCACATCCCCATTCTACACATTTTGTCTCTCTTTCCGGAGATTTCAAAGCATCTCTTGAAACAGACTCCACAGAACCTTTTGTGGCTAGAGAAGGAATTGGGGGTAGCATCAGTACTGCAGCTGGCCTGTGGAGATCTAGGGCAAGTATATATGTATTCAAATGAGTTTTTCTCATTTAAAACCAGCTTGTTTTTATGGGCATTGGTCCTAGTTGATCATTAGCCAGCACTCAGTTCATGGAAAACGTAAAATAACACGGTCTGGAGTCACATAATGCCTTATCAGTGTGTGTCAGAATGTTTTATGCAGCTTCGTATCATAATGAACCTCCCAACCCACTGGAGCCACCACAGCAGCATTTTGACAGCAAGAGTTAACAGCTGGTAGTTTCTCAGAGATGCTTATAGGTTGGTTTTGCTATCTTAGAATGATAGAATCGTTAGAGATTGGAAGGGACCTCAAAAGATCATCTAGTTGTAGAAGCATAGAATCTTTAGGAATTGGAAGGACCTTGAAAGATCATCTAGTCCTAGAATCATAGAATCATTAGTGATTGGAAGGGACTTCAAAAGATCATCTAGTTGTAGAATCATAGAATCATTAGGGATTGGAAGGACCTCAAAAGATCATCTAGTCATAGAATCACAGAATCATAGAATCTTTAGGGATTGGAAGGAACTCAAAAGATCATCTAGTCCAATCCCCCTGCCACAGCAGGATCACCTATCAATGATTTTACTTTCTCCCCTGTCCCTAAATAAAATTGTTGTGATCCAATTAAATGCAACATAGCTGTGAGATGCAATAAATTGAGGAATGTGGAAGCATATTAACTTAAAAGTCCTCCATATGGAGGACTCCTGGAAAGTGAGCTAGTCCATCAAGGCCGTCAAAGGCAGAGGTGTCAAAATTCTGTTAAGGTGTCACTTTGTGTTGCAATGATAAGACAAGGATAGAGAGAAAGATACTAGAATCCATTTACAGAAGTTGCTCCTCTAGAAGCTGATAATTGAACCCTCAGAAACTGAAGGTGGAAATAATTAAAGGCAAACATCCTCTGAAGAGGTACTGAAAAGGTTGTGGCCTTTACATCATCTCAAACCTGTTCTGCAAAACTGCTTTCGAACTCTATGTTTAATACATAACAGCGAGAGAGCAGCTGAGCAAGATGAAACAAACTCCAGTGAGTGAGTGCACAGAAGGTTTTTATCATCGGAATCCCTTGATATTGAGTATGCTAAAGATCCTTCAGAGCAGTTTGCTGGAGAACAATGTGTTTATTCTTTCTGCTCCTCTGTAAGGGATGGGAATGTTGAAGCCTCTCTGAAGGTTTTACCATATAGATTTACGCAACCAGCTCGAGAAAATCGACTGGATGACGCTGCGTGCCGCGTTCTGTTGTTGTGCTTTACCAACACCTCTTTAACAGAAGCCTGTGCAACTGGTTGGGGGGGGTTTTATCCTGTTTTATTTTAGTAGTAGTAGTGTCCTGCACTAAGTACATCTGCATGGTGACAGAAGTATCCAGAAAAATCTGTGAAGTCACAGTTGTAGGGCAGTAACCAGATTATGCTTATATTTGCAGCTTCTATTTGGTCTCTTATTGGAGCCACATTTGGCTCTCATTAAACACTTTCTCATGAGAATGTAGACATCACAGTTTCATTTGTTCACTATCTGAGCAAAAGAAGGCAAAGCGTGGCTGGGAATGATGCTGTAGCATCGCTGATTCGTGCTGCTTTAATGTGATGCCCAGAAGAACTTACTTCTGGGAACACAAGGCAGAGAAATAAAAAACATGAGTGATTAAAGCAGATTTCCTCTTTGGAAAGTTATTGTATAAACATGGAAATGCTTTATTCAACAGATGTGTGAACTTTGTGTCTTTTGAGTCGTCATATCTGTTTATCTGAAGAACATGGTTTATTATAGTTAATTCCCATGAAACTCTGCAATATGGGGTGTCTGTGGGCAAGGGCAGAAATAAATTCATCCTGACTTCATAGGATCATAGAATCATTAGGGATTGGAAGGGACCTCGAAAGACCATCTAGTCCAATCCCCCTGCCACAGCAGGATCACCTAGACCAAGTCATAGAATCAGTCAGGGTTAGAAGGGACTTGCATTTGACTAAAATAATTCAGGAACAATTGAGTTAATTGAGGAACAATTCTGAAGTACTCAGTATGTACACATGGAATCATGGAATAATTTTGGTTGGAAAAGGACTTGGAGTCCAACTATCAACCCTAAACCATGTTTTCAAGCACCAGATCTACAGGTTTCTTGAACACCTACAGGGAGAACAGCTCCACCACCTCCCTGGAGAGCCTGTTCCAACACCTGACCACTCATTTCATGAAGTTTTTACTAATGTCCAGTCAGAACCTCTCCTGGTGTGACTTGAAGCCATTTCCTCTTGTCCTATCACTAGATGACACTGGGAAGAGCCTGGCTCCATCCTTCTGAAACCCACCCTTCACATATTTATAAACATTAATGAGGTCACCTCTCAGTCCCCTCTTCTCCAAGCTAAAGAGACTCAGAAGTACTGGTCCTAGTTGCAGTAGAAGTTGATAGCTTCAAATGCAGGATGCTATTCTTCATAAAGTCAGCCTTTAAAAAAGCAGTCCAACCTGAGAAATGTTTATACTGCTATTAGAAAAAAAAAAAAAAGACAGCTTCCTAACAAATAAACTGAGTAAATCTGTTTAGGAAGAAATTGAAAGGCACCCGCAATGCCACTTTTGGGAACACAAGCACACTTGGAGGTGACCACATTTCCAGCAGGGCTATTTTCCTGCTCACTAACATCAGTGCTTCTGACCTTCTCCCGATTACATATATTGATGGGCCGACTATTTTACATCCCCCTCACAAAGCACCAGAATTAGAAATGGAGGAGACTGGGAGCAGCCAACGCTCCGAACATCGAATAGGTCAAAGTCACTGACTTCGCTGCAGTCTCCTCTGGAGCAGATGCACTGGGAGCACAGTCTGTGTTTCATTGTTGTGCTAATCACTGTTAAAATTCTGTGAAATGTCAGCCCATGACATTCCTGCAGCTAAATCCTTTTGCAAGGAGGGGAACGAAGGGAAAATGTAAGGCATGCCTCCATCGTTTTGGGTTCACTTAGGAGTGAGGGAGTCATTGCTCTATCTATACACAGAGCGATGGGAAGGAGCTATAAAAGACAAATTAGGCTGCAATCCACAATTTTCCTGGGCAACACCTTCCAAAGAGCTGTCAGCTCCCTCAGACAGAAGCCCTGTCTTGGTTGGAATGCTGAACCCTTGGCTACTCATCCTAATTAAAAGGTGATTAGGTAAGTGTAATTAGGAAATAGAATCATAGAATCATAGAATCATTACGGGTTGGAAGGGACCTTGAAAGATCATCTAGTCCAATCCCCCTGACACAGCAGGAGCACCTAAACCAAGTCACACAGGAACACATCCAGGTGGGCCTTGAACATCTCCAGAGAAGGAGACTCCACAATCCCCCTGGGCAGCCTGTTCCAGTGCTCTGTCACCCTCACCGTGAAGAAGTTCCTTCTCAGGTTGATGTGGAACCTCCTATGTTCCAGCTCACACCCACTGCCCCTCATCCTATCACTACATGACACTGAGAATAACCCAGCTGCATCCTCCTGACACCCACTCCTCAAATATTTGTAGACATTAATGAGGTCACCCCTCAGTCTCCTCCAAGCTCAAGAGACCCAGCTCCCTCAGCCTCTCCTCGTAAGGGAGGTGCTCCACCTCCTTCATCATCTTCCTTGCCCTATGCTGGACCCTCTTCAGCAGCTCCATATCCCTCTTGAACTGAGGAGCCCAGAACTGGACACAATACTCCAGGTGTGGTCTCACCAGGGCAGAGTAGAGGGGGAGAAGAACCACTCAGTAATAATACCACTCAAAACACTCAGCCTGTTTTCCACAATTGAATCCACAGTCAAGCTCACTGTGGCACAAGATTCTGGACTCGGGTCTCATGGCACCACTTGCCTCTTCACCTCAATTTGATCTGAGATGTAGGCAGGAGCCTAGGGCTGCGAGGAATGTTTATGGCATGAACAGCCAAACAGATCTGGGAAATACATTCATGACCCATATGGTAGCTCTGTGACGAAGGCGGTGTAGAAACTGGCAGCCACAAGTAGCAATAATCCACTTAGTCCTCGAGGAAGGCTTCTTCTCACGTACTTTTAGCCCACTGCAAGACAGATGTATGTTTCAGAGGTTTTTCTGGCTTCTTTCCACTGCCTTTGTAGTCAATGGAAAGAGGGAGGAGACCAAACAGTGATTCATCTCATACCAGAGTTTTAAAACAGCTGATGGGCTTTCTGTGGTTGACTTTTCCTCTGTGTGGGCTACCAAGAAGAGCTGGTAAAATGAATTTTGGCTAGATGCTGAGCTTCTAAGGTCAGTGAAGTGAGATGAAACACGCTTCTGCTGCCACCAAAAATGTGTCCAGCTGCCACCTCACAGAATCACAGAGCATTAGGGATTGGAAGGGGCTTCAAAAGATCATCTAGTCCAATCCCACTGCTACAGCAGGATCACCTAGATCAAGTCACACAGGAACATAGCCAGGTGGGTTTTAAACGTCTCCAGAGAAGGAGACTCCACAACCCAGCCAGGCAGCTCATCCAGTGCTCTGCTATGCCTAAGGCAAGAGTAAGAAATGATGGGCAACCTAAATATGACATCATTCAACATCTGTCTTCTCATCACAGTTTAACATTCTCTGAAGAGACCCCTGGAAAGTCCATCGCACAGCTGCTGAAGCCCACCCTTCACAAGCCTGTCACATTGTTATGCTGTCTTAGGTGCCCTGTGGTTCATCTGGATCAAACCAGAGGGGACAATGGGCACACGTGTGCCTGTGCCAGCACACACGCACAACCTTCTACACACACAGAGCTGTGCCTGCCTGCCATTGTGCAGAGAAAATGTTCAAGCCCCTTGGGCTAGCTTCCAGCCCACAGCATGCCAGCAGAGCGCCTCCAGCTGAGACAAAGCAGAGCAGACAGAAGGGACTTCCATGACTTCCATGGTCAAAAATTCCTTCGGCGTAGCCCGCTGCCTTTCTGTTTTCCTGCTCTGCACAACTATCGATGTTCTGAACGCCTGGAGGAGAGCAGCACCTCAATGACAAATGGCCATTTCAGTTTAATATATGCAAAGCTAGGCTTCTAGTGCCATTCAGAGAGGCTACAAAGAGCTGCTTGGACAAATGAACCCATCTCCTAGCCAGAACAAATGCAATCTCTTCTATATTGTGTCATCAAGCTTCTGTGAAACCTTCAGAGCCTGCTGGATTTACTAGCAGTTGGCAATTACAAATCTGTGGCTGGCAGTGCAGGATCATGGCTTTCTTCTCCTGACTGCAAGCACTTTTCTGCTCCCCCTTTATCATTTCACACACTCCAGCCTGCTTTCTTGAACCATTCCGAGGTCTGACTCCTCATACCAACATTTGAAAGGGACCGGCACCCGCAATTACATCATGATCTCCGATGATAAATTGGCTCCTAAGGGAAAACGTGTCTCCAAAAACAACCCAACCCAAAATAAATGAGACAATGCAGGCTTGTCTCCGAAAAAGCCTCTTGCTGGGGGTATTGTAAAATCCCAGCCAGTTACATAATGAGCTATTAGAGGAGAGCTGCAGAATGTAAACACGGGTTTGCTTGCGGTTCTCTTTCCACACGAAAGAAGTCCAAGAGCTGGACCTGAAGGTGGTCGCATAGAAAGAAAGACACAGGTTCATGATAACTTCTGAAGGACCAAATCATAAAGCTACATATGTCTTTGTATTCCACACCTTCCTATCAAGAAGCTGATAGATGGGAGATGCATCTTACCCAGCCTTACCATACTTTGAGAAAGCTATTATATTTAAAAATACGCTCACGTCAAGCGTGCTGCCCACCAATTAAATAGAAAATATTAGAAATATTTGATATTAAGAGATCTGAATTTATTTTTTAAATCTTCATGAGGAGAGTGTCTTTAACCCAGTATTGTGTGTGCTTCTCTTGAGGATCTACTGAGGATAGAATCATTAAAAATAGAATTGGCTTTAAACACTGATAGACTAATATTTTGTCATGATTTGCCCTTTCTGCTTTGCATTCAGCTCTAAAGCTGTTTTCCCCTCTCTGAATGATGTAGTGATGATTCCAATGTGAGGTTCTGACTGTTGTAATAATGAGACTAATCTAAGCAAATCACCATGTTAATGTCTTTGGGGAACAAAACCTGACTTTACTCAAGCCCAAAGACTCTTTCAGCTGAAGTGATAACATTTTCAAGACAGATAAAATCCGGAAACACACCCTGAAAGAACAGGCAGACACACTTGTCCATGGCCAAGGAAAACATGGATAAAATTGTCAAACTTTATTTCATTTTTGTTTTAATATCTTCCTCTGAATGCAAATCTTCATGTCTTTAAACAGCTAAGAAAATCATCACCACCAGACTTTAAATTGCTGTCTCTCTGCCTTTCATTTCACTTTGAAATACAAATAATATTATCAATAATTTTACTAGTTTAAAAAAGAAAAGTCTTGCCAGTTTCCCATCAGTTACTCCTAAGAGCCGCTTAGGTCTTCCTCTTCGAAGAAGCGCGTCCAAGGGGGTCAGAGGTTTCCCAAATAAATTGGTTGGCTAGAACAATCCGTGGTGCCCCAGGCTGACCCGGTGTATAATGGTTTGCATGTCATTGCGGGAAGAGCAACACCGTGTTTAGTCTCCGTGTGTTTATTCTGATCCATCTACGGACCTCAAGGGTCAACGTGATTTACTCACATTTACCGTCGGTTATTAAAAATGCTGAACACAGGGAAGGAGAGGTGTTGGAAGGTGGTTGCAATTAGGAAAGAAAATGACAGTCCGTGAGGAACTGCTGACTCAGAAGTCTATCACAGAGGTGTCCGGGTTCTTTTCTGCTCTATTCTCATAAAGCTTTTTGACTCGTGGCTTGAAAGAAACTCATCAAAGGACTTTTTGCCTTCAATGAATGGACTATGATTTACTCTTTGGATCCTACATGCTCATGGCTACTGCCAAACGATGGGTGTAGAAAACACAAGAAACGCAATATCTTGCTCTGCCTTATCTTGTTGTTGTGTCTTCTTTCTATGGCTGGGCTTTTCTTCCCAGGCAGTTAAACAGCCTTGTTAAAATTACTAGACTCTTTCCCAAACTGAGAAGGACTATCACAGTACTCCCTACGCAGGAACTCACTGAAGTCAGTAGAAAAAGTTGTGCTCACTTCAAGGGGTTTGGGTTTTCTGTGTGGCAGTTTCTGAGCACCATGAAACTTCAAGACCTGAGAGAAATTCAATAAGGACCTGAGAGAAATAGCTCAGCCTTCAAATTTAAAGTTGGTTTTACTTTACAGAACACAGGATCACAGAACATTAGGGATTGGAAGGGACCTCGAAATGTCATCTAGTCCAATCCCCCTGCCGCAGCAGGTTCACCTAGATCAAGTCGCACAGGAACATGTTCACTGATTTTACTCAGTTATTTTACTCCATTAGAAACTTCTAAATGAAATTAAAATAAAAGAGAGGAAACAAAGAAAAATCAGACAGGCAGAAAGCATGAGCAAAACTCAGTTCCAGAAGGACACAGAGCTGCTGGAGAGAGTCCAGTGCAGAGCCACAACAATAATGAAGGGAGTGGAACATCTCCCTGCTGAGGAAAGGCTGAGGGAGCTGGGTCTCTAGAGCTTGGAGAAAAGGAGACTGAGGGGTGACCCCATTAATGTTGATAAATATGGAAAGGGCAGGTGTCAGGAGGATGGAGCCAGGCTCTGCTCAGTGTCATCTAATGATAGGACAAGGGGCAATGGGTGTGAGCGGGAACAGAGGAGGTTCCACATCAATCTGAGAAGGAACTTGCATGTGTTCCTGTGTGACTTGATCTAGGTGATCCTGCTGTGTCAGGGGGATTGGACTGGATGATCTTTCAAGGTCCCTTCCAATCCCTGATGTTACGTGATTCTGTGAAAACAAGAACATGAAGACATAAAAATTAGAAAAGAAGCAAAGATAAAGACCAAAGAGCAAATGGGTGCAAGAGGAAGACAACTAGTCTTCAATTTTATAACGCAAATCTGTAGCTTTAAACACACGAGTAGAGGGACAAAATTTCACACATTTAGACTTGTTACACCCCAGCTGGTGGCCCTTGCTGAATCAATTCCTCTGAGACCCAAGGGTAATGGGAAGGACCACTGTTGGAGAAGTTTTCTACAGCTCACAGATCTTAATGAAATTCAATCACAGCACTCCTTTTGGACACAAAATGTTAAATGAAAAAGTTGAAGCTTTTTAAAGTAGATGAGTGCCGGCTTACATCAAAGCAGTGCTTAGAGAACCTAGCAACCACTTTTTGTTCCAAATTCAGAACTTTCTCCAGAGAAGTGACAATATTCACTCTTTTCAGAGACCAGACTGGATCATCCACATTCGGAGAACTCTATTGAAAATGTCTTTTTGCTGATGTTTTCTACACTTTTATTTTCTGTCTGGACTGGCTAAACCAGATGAGCCTTTGTTATTCAGTATCAAAACCAGTTGATTTACTGGTCAGAATGGTTCCCAACAGAAAAACTCAACATGAAATCCCTGTTTCACAAATGCTCCGTGAAAACCACTTTTTGCACCCAGAGGCTTGGTATCTAGCAGGAAGACCTGAAGCATTAGCATCATGGTGCTTCGGATGTGTTCCTCTGTGACTTGGTCTGGGTGATCCTGCTGTGGCAGGGGGATTGGACTAGATGATCTTCCGAGGTCCCTTCCAATCCCTAATGATTCCATGATTCTATGAGTCAGGACATGCTATAGTGGCAGGTGTGTTGGGGGTTATTTCATGATCATCAATCAGGAATTTAGGTGTTTTGTTCTTGTAGGGTATGGCTGGACTTGATGATCTAGGAAGTCCTTTCCAAACATGATTGTTCTGTGGTTCTGATGCTGACATTTTATTTACAGCCGAGTATATAAATCTAGAAGTTATTCTTTACTCGGCAGAGCTCCACAACAGCAAACACATAAGTTCAGCTGTAAGCACTACCAGNACAGCCGAGTATATAAATCTAGAAGTTATTCTTTACCATTTTCTTTCTATTTGGGTGCATAAAAATGCTCCAGCTGCTCAGAGTTCCCACTGCCTACCTCCTCAGCAGAGCTCCACAACAGCAAACACGTAAGTTCAGCTGTAAGCACTACCAAGAGGGCTAAGGTACATGCTGAGACGCTCTGCAGAACCAGGACTTTAAACTGGAGTCTCTTGAGTGGTCAAAAGACTTCCTGCCCTCCATCCACTGTGTGGAGTGCCCGGTGCTGGGACGCAGCTAAGCAGTGTCAGCGCAAGGGCGAGATGTAATTTTTCTGTTTGTTAGCTTATGGGGACTCCTCCACCAAGTGCATTTGATCATCTCTCTTGATATATCCCTTATTTTGCTAAGTACAAAGCAGCCACTCCAAAGTTGTATCTCCACAGGGCACAACAGCATCGTAAAATGCTAGTTGTTGTTTTTCATCTGTTCCTCTAAGGGACAAGCCCCTCTTGGCCACTGGTAAAGCTTTTGAAGTTACTTCTTCTCCTCATCTAAACCATACATCCAGGCTATGGAGTTGCTGCAGTTAGATGCAGCCCACCTGGCTGGAACACGAGCACCACAGCCGAAAAATTCCTTGCTACCATCAAACTGAGCAGCTCCTGCCTTTCACTGTCATTTGCCCATAGGGAGTATCTGATAGATGGTTGGGTACAGCAGGTCTGATGCCTAGGAGCATGGGACTCATTTAGTTGCAATCACAGCTCTGGAGCAGAGATCAAGAGAGGAATGGGGCAAAAGCACTGCCTTTGCCGGCCGTGTTTCTGAACACTGATGCTTTTTTCAGGCCAGATCATCAAATCATAGAATGGCCCAGATTGGAAGAGACCTCCACAGGGCATCTAGTCCAACCCCCTGCGGGGAACAGGGACATCCTCAACTAGATCAGGTTGCCCAGAACTTTGTCCAGCCTCACCTTGGATATCTCCAGGGATGGGGCTTCAACTACCTCCCTGGGCAACCTGTTCCATTGTTCAACCACCTTACTGCTGGAGAACTTTTTCCTAACATCCCATTTCAATCTACCCTTCTCTAATTTGAAACCATTGCCCCTCATCCTATCACTGCAGACCTTTGTAAACAGTCCTTCTCCAGCCTTCTTGTAGGGTCCCTTCAGGTACTGGAAGGTTGTTATCAGGTCCCCACAGAGCCTTGTCTTCTCCAGGCTGAACAACACCAGCTCCCTCATAACAGAGGTGCTTCTGCCCTCTGATCATTTTTGTGGCCTCCTCTGGACCAGCTGCATCAGGTCCACATCCTTCCAGTATTGATGGCTGGAAGCGGAACTCCAGGTGAGGTCTCACCAGAGCGAAGTAAGAGGGGTAGAATCACCCCTCTCAGTCTGCTCAGATATTTACAACTGGATCTTTAGCTATAAGACAGAATATCTCTGATCTATCTATGAGCTTCTTGCACAGGTTTACTCGCTAGCAAGACAACAACCTACCTGAGAACAAATTGTTCACGTAAATGCATTTCTGATTCTGACTGGGAAATCTTTCCGTTACGTCCAGTTTATTTCCCAACTTGCCACATCAGCAGGAAATTAATGGACTCAATTAAGAATACAGAATGCAAGTTACACCAAATCAGCCTCAACCGATTAATATTCATCTTCTTTACGCCACGCACCTTCTAGCAGTGTGAAACTTTCCTCAGGAAGGAAAAGGACAAGCATTTAGAAGCAGGCAATTATCTTTTACTAAGACATTCCTCATCCTAAGAAAACACACTCGACAGGCTTCTAAAAACACTCTTAATTCCTTTTTATGGAAAACATTTAATCCAATTTTATGTTCTCTTAACGTAGCTTAATTTTATTGTTCAGACATGTGTCTGTGTATCCAAATGTTTGCTTTGCTTTGATTCCAGGGCTCTCCGTTTCTGAAGTATTAAGTGTGTAGTCACAACGTGTTCTTTCCTATCCGTGGAAAATATGTCACTAAACTACTAGCCATCCATAAGCCTTTTGGCACGGGTTGATACAGCTGCGGTCCGAGGTGATTAATGGAAGGCAAATAAAGGTGCAATTAATCCAACCACATAAGAAAGTGAAAATAAAAATTTATGCAGAGACTCGCTAAGAAAAAGCCGAAAGTCCTCGTGCTTTGGCACCGAGGAAAACAGGCTGGAGGAGTTCACGAGCGTGCTCCAATTAATCTGCATGCGCGCTGCAACGCTCCTTCGTTTGGTTCATTTACATCCGAAATTCCCTTCCCCGTTGATGTCAGCTAGTTAGCCAAGACAGTGCATTACGGTTACGATCACTGCGGCGCACATAATTTAGATTTATCTCTTTAGGGACTCAGCTCCACCCCCTGCCAGCTAATATGCTCACCATGTTTAATGATGCAAAAAATTTCCCTGAGTACAGGTTATTTATCTTTATCAGGGGCTGCTTTTGGCTGCCTGTCAGTTATCAGCCAGAATATTTGTTCCTAAATGGTTTGTACTCATCCATATTCCAGGGCAATTCTGAGGCCCATATTATCACTGATGTTTGCAATAAAAGTGTTTCAGTTCTTCAGATACAC
This sequence comes from Rhinopomastus cyanomelas, assembly GCA_013400115.1. Classification (NCBI taxonomy): domain Eukaryota; kingdom Metazoa; phylum Chordata; class Aves; order Bucerotiformes; family Rhinopomastidae; genus Rhinopomastus; species Rhinopomastus cyanomelas. Next base: position 446,076 of record VXBP01003610.1, on the reverse strand, counting down.
CTTAGTAATGCTGATTTATGAGTCTGGACTGGCTGTATTTCTGATGCGGTGATATGAACCCTGAAATATCTGTCATGGAAGTGAAATATCTATCCGAAAGCTCGGAAACAAAACCCACTTGTAGGGGTCTTGAAACAGTATGAGGAATGAAGACATTTCTTTGAATACATTTGGAGGGGAATGAGTCAGAGGTGAGTTCTTAAACTGAAGAAAATAAAATAAGATTAGGAGCAGACCAGTGGAAAGAAGACGGATGAAACTGGGAGGCAAAGGAACCGTGAGAAGGAGACAAGTCTGGACAGAGAAATAAAAAAGTAGAATCAAGAAAGGAAAGAACTTTTGCTGCACCAGGTGAGTGAAGACTTTCAGCCTAAAAGGTTGAAAAGTATAGTTGGAAAAAGCAGAAATCTCAACTTTATTGCTTGTAAGTTCTTGCACGTTGCAGCAACATGAACCAGCACCCAGCCTGAAAGGGAAAAGCAGATATCCTCAGTGGAGAAAGAGCTCAAGATATCAGGCACAGAAATGATAGGTCAAAGAGGAGACCAGCAAGTCGGCCAACTAAGACAGGCTGAAGTTATGAACTAAGTAAGTAAATCTCATTTTTTTTATAGTTTTCACTGGGACGGCAGTAAGGGCAGGAGCTGTGTGATAGGTTGGCTGCATGCGATATAATAGGCTGGGTCTGCTTTTCAGGGCAGGCAAACATCTGTGGCACAGAGATTCCCAAGTTCACAGCAACCAAGCCTGTTCCAAAACTGGAAGCAACAAAGCCAGACATGCTCTCCCCGGGGTGGCATGCTGAGATAACACGGCTTCGCTGCTTCCCAGACCTGAGCTAATGCTTGAGCTATGCTGGAGGGCTGCAACAGCTTGTTCGGAGCAAGTGCAGGTATCTCTAAAGAAGACGTACTTCAGAGAGTAAGAAAAGCTGGATCTCAAGCTTAGATCCCTTTGGATCCTTTGCTTATTTTTTCTGTGAGGTTAAAATAATGCCCAACACTATTATTCTCTCCTTACTGTGTCTGCATCCACGTGGTAGTTAAAGTCGTACAATTAGAGCAAAAGAGTAAGTTGAGCTAATTCAAGCTGGCACAAGGCTGCCTTCAGCTCAGGTTCCACATCAATATGAGAAGGAACTTCTTCATAGTGAGGGTGACGGAGCGCTGGAACAGGCTGCCCAGGGAGGTTGTGGACTTTCCTTCTCTGGAGACATTTAAGACCTGCCTGGATGTGTTCCTGTGTGGCTTGGTCTAGGTGATCCTGCTGCGGCAGGGGGGGTGGGCTGGGTGATCTTTTAAGGTCCCCTCCAATCCCTAATGTTCTGTGATTCTATGATATGTATATGTCAACTGAACAGTTTTCATTCTGAATCCTCCATCTAGCAGAGAAGTCTCCCCTAGGGCCAGCACATACAAAATACATCATGCAGCCACTCATTGTTATCCTTTGTCTAGGCTCGGGCACATGCCGGACACTCTTCTCGCTGCGGTTTTGCCAGCAAAGCAAACTTGCTGAGGAGCCCATGAAGTACAGCCCTACCAGAACGTATGGAGACTTCAGCTCTGCTAGCTGAGTTGCTCACACACTTCCTTACTTGTCACATTTCTCTGTGACTGAGTGAGGGTAAAGGCCTGTGTTCAAAACCTTTACCTTCCCAAGCTGAGGTAGAAAGCGTCCGCTTTTTGAGAGGGCTCTAAACGTGGCTGAACACAACATGGGTAGGAAGACTGAAAATGAAGTGGATGACCAGAAAGGACCAATGAAAGCATAAACCCCCGTTACTGACTTCTGAAGAGGTGAAACCCCTCTCATATTTTTGAGAATACATCAGATTTGGATAAACTTTATGGTGCAAAGGATGATGAACGTTGTCGACACAAAACAGTATTGTAAGAGGCATTCTTGTTTTCAACCTACTTGCAAAACTGAAGCTGCATTGGGTTAAAGGATCGATGTGAAGTTTTGAACCACAAAGGAAAAAAATACCCCAATATAGTATAAAATATGATCCATTTCCTTTTAAAAGCCAACTAAATGCTTTCCACCTCCATCACGTACAAATGTCAGCATCACAACCAGTGTGCAGAAAGGAAATACAGCGTGCATTCTTGAATTCTGCTATTGTTGGGCTTAGATGATATATTTGTTTGATTTCTACCATGACATGCTCTTCCTGCTCTGAAGTTTTCCAGAAGCCTAGATTAATGACAAAATGATCTCCAGTGTAAACTTCCACAATGATGATAACATGTGCTGGCATAGACAGAACAGTGTTAGAGCGCCACTGGGATCCTCTGAGAGCATGAAATAAACACACAGCACTCAACAAATAACTTAATTTGTATGTTATTTCCAGCATTACTGCTGCAGATACGCAGGGACTTAACTAGCTGACCACTTAAAATGAACAGGATGACGTTCAGTATCGCAACATCCACGCGCTGTGCTAAGGACTTTAAACACATCGCTCCGTGGTGCTAGATGAATTCCCTGTTGGACCTTGCCTTGGTAGTGTGTGCGTTGTTTCTGAAAGCAATTGCTGAACTATTTAGAAAAGACCCCGCTTTCCTCCCGAGACATCCCATGAAAATGAACTGCAGGTTTTCTGCAAGTCCTTATTACCATTTGGTGCAGACCGCATTACGACCAAATTATGGTGAGAACCCTTGAATAAAGTCGTTTCGCAGGAAGCTGTTAACCTGCTAAAGCACCAAGAAATACAGATCAGACTGAAATGAGCTTTAGTTGTATGCTTCTTGATTCAACTATTTAGATAATGTACTTTCATTTAGATCAGCAGCTAAATGTGTGAAGGATAATAGCCTTTCTTGTACAGGTATAATGAGACATCAGTGCAGGAGTACGGAATAGCAGCGAGGAAGGGAATAAAGCAGTTTTGATGCCTGAAGTTCTCTTGTGACAGACACTTTTTAAAAGGAATATGACTAGAGAAGCAACAAGCATTTATGCCAGACACTTTCAGACAACTGGAGAACATGAACCTGTCACCTAATGAAAACTGATTAAGGGCCATCAAACCCAGAAGTGGAAAAATGCGCCACATAAAGGGAGGGAGATATTTATGCACATGCCATCTCTCTTCTTAAGCAGAAAAGAAGCAAATTTTGAAGTCAAGTTTCTTCCTTCCTTCATCCTACTTTATGTAAAATCAATTCAGAAACTTCAGAGGGAGGATGAGACAATCTAAGCCTCACTCCGAAGTTCTTCTAACACATACTGCCACCGCCGACTGGGTTCAGAAAAAAAACTTCGTTCAGACTGAGGACTTATTTTCGAGTGGAAAAATATCTTCTCTAAGCACATTAATTTATGTAGTGATACTGATCATCTGATTTCATTTTGCCTGTGCATTTGCTTTACGGCTTAAGCACATATTTTTCTCCTGCCCTAATTCGCTTTGATTACATTGCAGTTGGCCTCAAAACAACGTGTAAATACTTCAGGATCACTTGAGCCTCATATCTTTGTACTGATACTTGTGCACACAGCATGCTGCTCCAAAAGTGTAATTAATCTAGGCTCTGGACCACGGGAAATTTGCAGAAAACATCAGCCTGTACTTGAAATAAATCCATACAGGAGGACTTTGTTGAATGGAGGTCCTTATCCAGTGATGACAAAGCCAGCACAAATGCCACTACCTCCCATTGCTCAAACCACTTAACTGATCAGAACAAAGAATCCCTTTTTTCCAAGATGTTTCATCATTCTTCACTGAACGTGAAAAGAAAATTAATATTTCAACATTTAAGTAACTAGTGGACCTCACACATCTCTTTCCTTTTATTTACCTTCAAGGGATTTCTTATTCTATTTTGTTACTTGTTTTTTTCATCACAGAATCACTGAGTCACAGAACATCAGGGGTTGGAAGGACCCTCGAAAGATCATCTAGTCCAATCCCCCAACGGAGCAGGATCACCTAGACTAAGTCACTCAGGAACACATCCAGGCAGCTTTTAAACATCTTCGGAGAAGGAGACTCCCAGGGCAGCCTGTTCCAGTGCTCTGTCACCCTCACTGTGAAGATGTTCCTTCTTGTATTGATGTGGAACCTCCTCTGTTCCATCTTACACTCATTGCCCCTCGTCCTGTCACCAGATGACAATGAGAAGAGCCTGGCTCCATCCTCCTGACACCCAACCCTCACATATTAATAGACATTAATGAGCCCACATTCCAGTCTCCTCTTCTCCAAGCTCAAGAGACCCAGCTCCTTCAGCCTCTCCTCATAAGGGAGATGCTCCACTTCCTTCATCATCCTCATTGCTCTGTGCTGGACTCCCTCCAGCAGCTCCATGTCCTACTTGAACTGAGGGACCCAGAACTGGACCCAGTACTCCAGATGTGGTCTCACTAGGGCAGAGTAACGAGATACGTGTGTAAATTCAACAGACCCCATATGGCCGATACCAGTGAGCTGTTCATGCAGATACGACGCACAGTTCATTTGACCTCCTACTACTCTTTACTTACTCAGCAGTGTCACAACTCAGACCCTAAGTTTCTTTCCACTAATCAGCATGAGCGATTTTGGACTGCTAGTTGGGTGCCGTAGGACACTTGGAATAAATTCTAGCGTGGCTTTGCCTTTCGATTCTGTGTTATTAGAGCATTTGTAAAACCATTGTAAGCACTGCAGCTCTGCTGGTACTTCAGGTCCTACACGGTTTATTTAGTTATTTGTTTTCTGTCTCTCAATGGTGTTTAAATAGAGAAGTCCAGTCTTCAGCACCTTGAGCAAAATAAGGAAGACCGACTTCTGTATCTTAACTAACAGTCCGGCTGCTTTAGGGGAAAATTATTCCAGGGATATTGAAAACACTGATCTTTTTTATTATCTGTTGCTGCTGCCATCATTATTACAGGAAGACAAGATGAGGCCTGAAACCAGCTTTGACTCAGCACTGCAGAAAGAAATCAGAGACAAAAAGAGCTGGTAGCACTGCTGAATAGAGCAGATAGACACCCTGGGTGTTTCAGTCTCTCAGACAGAAGACGACAGAATCACAGAACATTAGGGATTGGAAAGGACCTTGAAAGATCATCTAGTCCAGTCCCCCCACCACAGCAGGATCAACTAGACCAAGTCGCACAGGAACATGGCCAGGCAGCTTTTAAACATCTTCAGAGAAGGAGACTCTACCTTGGGCAGCCTGCTCCAGACAACAGTCTGATGTAGACAAAGCTGTCTGCACAGGGTTGCTTTCCTTCACCTTTCTCATCCTCCGTGAAGGTACTGAAACAATTTCTAATGATCCATTTCAACTCTCGTAACTTTTCTGTAGGTACGTCTACATAGCTTGTCCTGTCTTTGTCATCTGGGTGTGTTCCTGTGTGACATGGTCTAGGTGATCCTGCTGTGGCAGGGGGATTGGACTGGATGATCTTTCCTGGTCCCTAATCCAATTCTGTGATTGTAAGATTCTATGATTTTAGGATCCCTCTGTGGAAACCTACGTCTGCTACTCCTTTCTCAGAAGCCAAGAGATCAGTTCTAATTTCCCACGTCTCCAGGCTAACAAGGCCCTTCTCTGCCTTTGCTTCCCACAGTGGGAAAAGTGTTATTTCAACAAGGTCTAGTCTGCAACCCTTTAGCAAGAGTATTTGGATATTATTGGCACCACAGTGAAGCTTTAAAACAGCTCTGCTGAAACAAGCAGTTTGATCTTCCCCCTTTATCTGTGAACACCAACCATCGCATGGAAATACCCCTCTGGAAGCCTTGTTAAATGTCTGGCGCTGAGGATCTCTTGGGACGATGAGGTTCCCAGTCACACAACACTGCTTCAAGCACTTCTCAGACACTTAAGATGCTTCATCACTAAATTTAACTCTCATGACTCACCACAGGTTTTTTTTCTGATCATTCAAACGTTTTGAGCAGCAGGAGGTAGCAGCATCACGTTGTCTTTTTCACGCCTCACGGAAAAAGCTGACCATAACTGTAACGCGAGCTGCTCGCTCCTGCTTTAGCCATAACTCCCAGTTAAACCAGTTGGGAATTTTAATGGTTCAAGGAGAAAGGAAGGAAGCATTTTTGGAAGGAAGGACATGTGCAATATCCATAGCTGGTCCCACTTTCTGATGTAATCCTCCCTCGTGCCTATTGCTTTCACTCAGGGGTGTCTGGCCAAGAAGCACTGCAACTGATGTGGGTGTTTGCGTCGAGTGTTCAAACATTTGTCACGCTGAAACACTGGGAGCAGCAACCCCCTGCCTGGTGTCACTGGATTCTGTTAGAATCAGCATTAAAAAAACACTTCCTCTGGGTTTTTTTCTTTAATACCCACACGTATAGTTTTCCCATAATTAAGCAGATCTATTGGTTTCACATCATGGGTGGAATTTTAAGGAACACTCATTTCTTTCAGAAACAAATAGAGCTCCAGAAAAACAAGTGCTCATAGTTTGCTGTTGCTGTCATGGTGGGGAAAGGTGTGGGATGACGACAACAGAACCTAAAGACACTGTGCTGTGGGGCTGAGAAAGCAGGGGAATCACAGAACATTACTGATTAGAAAGAACCTCGAAAGGTCATCTAGTCCAATGCCCCAACACAGCAGGATCACCTAGACCAAGTCACACAGGAACACATCCAAGCAGGTTTTGAATGTCTCCGGAGAAGGAGATTCCACAACCTCCCTGGACAGCCCCTTCCAGTGCTCTGTCACCCTCAACCTGAAGAAGTTCCTTCTCATATTTATATGAAACCTCCTCTGTTCCACCTTACACCCATTGTGCCTTGTTCTATCGCTAGATGACACTGAGCAGAGCCTGGCTCCATCCTCCTGGCACCCACCCTTCACATATTAATAAACATTAATGAGGTCACCCCTCAGTCTCCTCCAAACTAAGCTTTTCAGTCCCTTCAAGCATCAGCAAAGAAATCTGTGACAGTCTGGGAAGGCCTGTCTCTGCCTAACACAGATCTAACCTTCCAAGGAGGCTTTGCAGAAGGTTTGCTTCAGTCAGACACTGGGCTTGAAGCTGGATATACATGACTGAAACCAGAACGTAAAGATGCTTGAGAAGTTTAGTTTTGAGGAAACTGGAAAACCAGGTGTTTTGAATGTTCAGCACCAAGGGAAGAATTCAGAATTCAGACTTCAGAATTAAAACATCATAGCAGTTCAAATGGTTGTACTGGTGGGCACTGTGCCCAGTGTTCCTGTACGACTTGGTCTAGGTGGTCCTGCTGTGGCAGTGGGATTGGACTGGATGATCTTTTGAGGTCCCTTCCAATCCCTGATGTTCTGTGATGCTGTGATATGTGTCTATTCGACTGAGAAATCAGTAGCACAGGTCAGGCTTGTACCTGTATTGGTTTTGTTTATCTACAAGGAAGGAGCAGATAGCCAAGCAAGCTTGACTTAATGACAGCCACTGACAGCAGACATGTTCCTTCTCTGGGAATTCCCAGTTGCACAAAGTTGAACAAACCCAGCAAACTCTGTGTCCAGAAAATCCTGCTCTCACTTGTCTCAAAGTTGTGTCCCACTCCTTTGTGTAACTTTTCAGCAGACAGAGGACCCAGCTTGAAACTGGGGAAACCCAACCGTTGACAGCATCTATGTCTGAACCTTTTAGACACAAAGCAATAAATACAGCATTAACCACAGTCTTGACGGTAACATGAAAAGTGCCCATGTCATAGAATCATTAGGGATTGGAAGGGACCTCAAAAGATCATCCAGTCCAATCCCCCTGCCACAGTTATCCAATAGTACAACGAAGCTTGTGGGACTACAGAGAGTAGAATGTTTCACACACAAGAAAATCAAAACATGAATTCATACTTAAGCTTAGTAGTGAAAACACTCAAAATCCTTAAGTTGTTTAAGCTCTTTGGTTGAGTGCAGACTGATTTACAACAGATGTAAGCACTGTTCACTGCTCGGGAACATCGATGAAGAAAGAGGGAGACGTCACCCTACTATCGCTTCGGCAGCCCTCTTCTGACAAATCCCCTTATCAGACAAACCATCACCATCAGAGCTGCAGTCGTTGCTGTTTCTACCCTGAGCTTGCTTCAGATCAAGCAAAGTATTTACCTTTTAGCAAAAAGAAGTTTCTAGAACTAGAAACTTGCAAGAACATGAAGAGCTGCTGATTGCACCAGAAAATATCACAGTATCACAGTAATGATAAGGTTGGAAAAGACCTTAAAGATCATCCAGTCCAACCTGAATCCAAATAAACCCAGTAATCTTAACATCCAACATCTAGATCATGCCACTCAGCACCTCATCCAGCCTAACCTTGAATATCTCCAAAGAAGACCTATAAAGACTCCTTCAGCTTCAGCCTACAACGTTCATTGCTTGTCAAGTCACAACTGCAGTGCTCACTTCTTTCCTCAGCAGATCCCCGTTTGCAGTCGACACCTGCCATTGACTGCTTGGAACACGGTGGTACTTCCTTAACTTTTAACTGTTCCCATCAACAGCTTCTGTTTCTCTACTAAACCTCATCCTCTTCCCCTGTTGTTTTCTCTCTCTCCGTGGCACTTAGGACCCTGAGAGCAGAGTGATGCTCTTCACATTCATTTAGCAGCAGGACTGCACGCCCTGGTGCTGTATGGAGAAGAGGAACACCTGATAGGCACAGAAGACCTGTCTGAGTATCTTCCAAGCTGGAGAACTCAAGTCTTCCCTCAATTAAATCAACAGTGCCTCTTCTGCTGTCTTTGCTCACAGCATGAAGAGCTCTGGTGTCTCTCCAGGCAGTAGACCAAATCTGTGACAGGGAACACCAGATGGGAGGCAGGCATTTTCATTTCTAGCCAGCCTATCATGAGAATCCTGGCTTTCCTCTTCTGAAAAGTCCTGTCATCTCTCAAAGTGCAACTGGAATTCCTCACATCAAAACCAAGGCCGGGCTGCTGATAGCTGAAAATTACTAAGGGGTGGGATGATGGTTTTGTGTGGAGTAAGCCTACGCATTCGCTGTGCCAGCTGCCCTTCTGCCCAGCATTAACTCTAGGTCAAATAAGACCTCTCAAGGAGTGGGGTGCATATCAGACAACCTGCATCAGGCCCAGCATGTGTTAAAGAAGGGGCTGTGATGGGAACTCTGACAACTTTAATCTCTCTACTGCTTCTCCAGACTAGCTCCTACACATGCTTCCAGACCTCCTGCTTCGTCTGTGGCTGTGCCAAGCCTCAGATTTCATAGCGCCAGTCTGTAGAGACCATGCTGTTCATCATCTATCATGAACTCATGAGCATGGTGTCCCTAACTTCACTGCACAACTTTGAAATGGATCCTGTAGTGAATAATGACTCGCCTTCTATTTCTGATCTGATCTAAAACATATTTCCTCCTTTGCTCTATTTCTCCTTTCTATCCCTGCCTTCCTCCTTAATTTTAAACTTTACCATGGAGCCCCATATGGTGTGTTAGATTAAAGACACGACACAAAAATGTCCACATTTTGTTGTACCACACTGGAGTGTGATGAGAAGAGAGGAGAGTACTGCAGAGAAGAAAAGCATGGCACAATCTTCTGCTAACCATAGCTCCCATTCTCTGCAACTGGAAGAGCAAAGTCATAGTCAACAGCCATACTGGTTAAAATGGGATCTGTAGGACAGAAATTCCCAGAACCAATTTAGGCTGCGTACAGTGGACCTAATTAATCCCTACTATAACTTCTCTTAATTTAGTTCCAGGGAACTTGATCACAGAATCACAGAACATTACGGATTGGAAAGGTCCTCAAAAGATCATCTAGTCCAATCCCCCTGACACAGCAGGATCAGCTATATCAAGTCACATAGGAACACATCCAGGTGGGTTTAAACATCTCCAGAGAAGGAGACTCTACAACCTCTCCTGGCAGCCCCTTCCAGTGCCCTGTCACCCTCATCGTGAAGAAGTTCCATCTCATATTTGCGATCCAATATTATCTAAGCTCAAAGATATTTCTACAAGGATGAACTACAACTTAGTGACTTGTGGAACTCCAGAGATACAAAGAGAACAAAGAGTCTCAGCTTTCCAAATGTGTGTCACACAAGTATTTGTATCGCTGGCGATATGGATGGGAGAAATAAGCTCATGCAATTAAATACATAGGAAATCTTTCAACAACGCTAAGGTTTTAGAAGAGCAATTTCCCAAACAGTTGGCAAGACCTGCACTGGTTTTAAGATAATGATAATCAATCCTTGCAGTACAATAAAAAATAGGTATAAGAGAAAAATCATTCGAAACTGAAATGTAGGAGGACAAAAGGTCATCAATTGCAGGAGAAATCCCTAGGGAATCTGAAAATGTATAGGGGTTGGGGATTTTTAAAAATTGTCAAGCTATTGAAGAAAAATACTGTATTAACAAATGGACAAACGAGAGTAGAGCTATCCCTCAGAGTCGCTTCATCAACCACAATCATATGAAGAATCCAATGTACGTCTTTGAAAAGTAATTGAAATACTGAATCTGCTAAAGGAGAGAACAAGCCTTTGTTAGCTACTTTTGAAGGTCATCAGTAGCTTTTAGTGTATAGGACATTTTTACAACAATTAGATCAAAACTCAGATTGAAAATGTTGGTGGATTTCATAAGTTAGAATGACATCAATAGTTGACTCCTCCAGGGCACCGCCTGGGAACAGGGGTTTTATTCTAAAAAAAACTCTTCCTCTTGGAACGCCACTGGAGCCACACATTAATTTTACGTGGTAACAAATGATTGTTTGTTCCTTTTAATTTTAAAAGGCCTTTGAAGAAAGTTTCCATCTGGTCACCTTAGGTATTGAAGATCTGAAAAACCCCGCTGGTCGTGCAACTCCGGAACCGTCACGCAGATCCAAATAATCAAAACGGATGTAGATACAGCGTCCCTTGCGCGGCTGTACCTATGCCATCTGTCAGGCTAAATCTGCACGCTAAGGAGATACAAACCCAGCAGGAAGAGGTCACAACTTCAAAACTGAGATGGATCTCAACAAGCAGGTCTTCAAATCAATGCTATTATATCCCATGTCTGACAAATCCCGCGTTTCAGAAGACTCACAAAGTGCATTAAATGAAATGACAAATACGAATGTTGTGGATATCAAAAACCTCAGCTCCTTCAGACCATAGCAGTATGCAGAATGTAAAACATAAAAGACTTTAGGAACAAAGCAAATTCAGCTTGCCCAACGGGCCTGCCAAATTTTATTCCTCTTCATATCATGTGAGCAGGAAGGAAAGTAATTATTATTTTTCTACAACACTAATTCCTTTTGCAGCTGACAGGCTGAACAAAAACTCCACATGTTTCATTTGGCCAAAAGGCTAGTTTTTGTTTAAGCCTATAATGGATGATTTATTAGTTTTAAAAAAAAATAACCAACCCTCCAAGAAAACAAAGAATAATGGAATGTTGGTGAGACGCTAATGCAAATATTGCGTTGTCTGCAAATGGTTCCTCAGACACTGTTTTCTGTCACATTAGCAGCAAAGCTTCTTTAATAAGACTATTAAAAAAAACCCAATGGCCTTTATTTACTTGTGATTATATGTCCACATTGAAAATATTCATGTAACCATCACCAAATTCCTAGAATTACCTCTCAAAACGTGTTAATTTTAATTAATCCTCTGGAAAGCAGAAGACAGTTATTTTGTTGAGGATTTAAACATGGTAAAGGATTGGGACAGGTTAAGGAAATAAATGTACACAGCAGATTTCCAAGAGGGTGACAGAGCACTGGAACGGGCTGTCCAGGGTGGGTTGTAGAGTCTTCTCCTGTGGAGATGTTTAAAACCCACCTGGATGTGTTCTTGTGCGACCAGATCTAGGTGAGCCTGCTGTGTCAGGGGGATTGGACTGGATGCTCTTTCAAGGTCCCTTCCAACCCCTAACGTTCTGTGGTTCTGTGACCACATATTCACTTGCAAAACAAATTTGGAATGAAGTGATAAAAGGTCCATCATTCCCAACATTCAACCATCATGCAAGAAAAGCACCATCAAATACTCAAAAGATTAAGCTGAACTGGTAGAGGTAAGGGTGCAGTTTCCTACGTGGGCTGTTAGGGAGCATTTCCTGTGCTTCATTCTATTTCTAGTCTTTAAAACTGAAGCAGTCCATTTCGTACAGTGCAGTGCTCTTACACCTCACTGCAGAAACACTTGCATGGCACAGGCTTAGCAGAGTTTTTATTATTCATTGCTGTATTTTTATCTAAAGAACTAACACACGAGCAGCAATAATGCCTGTGGTTCCACACACCATAACACCAGGTCGAGATCCAGTCTGGTTTGTGATGCTTTGGCCTTTCATATTAATATAACATTGCCCCGGCGATAGCGTCTATAAAGATTTCTCTACCTCCTGTTACATCTCTCTAACCCTGAGAAGAAATATTGCTGAGTATATTTGAGCAAACTCCCATATAGCTGTCAGGCAGATTTGTCTGAGTTGCTTTTGCCATCAATGTTGATAGCAAGGGTAGTTTTACTGTTCATCCAAGTCTCTTTCTGCCTGGAGATGCATCCAACCCTCAATTTCTTTGGATAGCAGCATCTTTCACCGCATGAATGCGGTTACTCACGGTAATAAGTAACACAGGCTACACTCTGATTTTAAGGTGTGCTCCTTCTCGACTCCAGGGTGCTGCCTCAGCCTCTGTCCTAACTGGCAGCTTGTTTTCAGCTTCACTCTGCCTACAGCACAACGATGCTTTTCCAGTGACAAAGACATTCCTAGAAAGCATTGGTAAAGCTAACCCCAGCGTTCCCCTGACATAACTCCTCTGAGACTGCCCTCCTCTCTCATTATCATTTTTAAAACATTTGGAATTTTCACTAAATTCTATTTTGACAGTTTGAATATCGTGAAGGTCTCTTTTTTTTTTCCCCCTAATCAAAATGCCTTCTAGGCAATTAACAGACAAATATGTTTCCAAATGAGAAAAAGCACCAAAAAAAGATCTTGAACTTAGCTAAATGAAACTCTTTGGCAGACCCAACGTGCTACAGCTCCCTTCTGGATCTGCGCTTCGTTCCTAAAATGATACCAGCTTCTCAGCACTGAACAAGGCAGTGCCAATATTAAAAATGTTCCCAGTAATTCTTTAACTGAAGCTGTCAGGCTGGTGCTTTTGAATAAATTAAGAGCTCTTCACTCTCTGAATTTATTTCAGGAATATTGCCCCAAATACTATTTTAACAACTGTCTACTCTTTTGCACCAATGGGTTAAGAACCATCCATGGACTACGTTGAGCATGTCTCCTAGACTACAGAGCCAAGGTCCAGAAGCAGCTTGACTGCTTTAACACAGTGCACATCTGCAAAGATAATCTTCTCCACTGGGTTTGGCTGTCTCGTGTACACTGCTTCCCATCTCAGAGCAGGCGTGTTCAGAGACAACAGGAGTTACACAGAATCTCACAGAGTCAATTAGGTTGGAAAAGACCTTCAGGAGATGTTTAAAACCCACCTGGACATGTTCCTGTGAGACTTGGTCTAGGTGATCCTGCTGTGGCAGAGGGATTGGACTAGATGATCTTTTGAGGTCCCTTCCAATCCCTAATGTTCTGTGAATCCGTGATCACCAAGTCCAACCATTAACACAACAGTCCCAAGCCCACTGCTAAACCATGAGTCTCAGGTCCAGATCTACACGACCTTCAAGCACACCCAGGGATGGATTGTCATCCTCTTGCACCACGGCTACCCTGTGGTTGCACTGTGTGACATCAGGCAAACACTCTTTGCAAGCCTGGTCTATCAAACCCCCCACTTCAAACACGAGTCTGCAAAAAGTCTATTTACCCTACGAGTCTGCTTGTCCAAGGTGGCCTTTGGAGCTGACAAAGCACCTCCTTGCCTTGAGGAGTCGAATGGCAAGACAAGTTTGCAGCACAACAATATGCAAGCCACAGTCTGCTTCAATAGTGCATTTCCTCTTATGGTTTTTCCCAAACACGTGCAGTCACTGCGATTCCTATCCAGGACACTCTAAAACATTGGAGATAAGACCTTTAGGAAATGCATTTCCTTTCCTTTTTGCCCCCTGAAACAGGCACTTACGATTCCAAACTCATCAGGTCACACTTTGTCTTTTGTTACCTAAGAAGGCTTTCAAATAACCCTGGCTTAGGCTCAAAGGTCTTTTGAAGGGAAAAAAATCAATGGACTGCTTTATTTTTTTAAGTGTTCTAATTCTCCCATTCACAGTGCAAAGAGTAGCTGTAGGTAAAGAGAAAGAATCTTTCCTTTCCCCCTTACCTCCCCCAACCTACTATTTTCTCCCTTTTGAATGCCTTCAGCCTGAGCTGTGGAGACTTCAAAGACTTCAAAGGCAGCAGATAGTGCTTCTGGGGCTGACACGGAAAAGGCTGGGTTCAGCAGAGAACGCAGAGATTATGGATGGTGGAATACCTCCATTTGTTTCAAAAGAATGGAGGCTTCATTCCTTTCGAGTGAATTAAAAGGAGAATCCAGAATGAGCCCACAAACAAAAACAGAGCAGGAAAAAATAACTGAAGGAAGAAGGAATTAGCATGCAGCTGGGAAGTCAAATTTTCCGCTGTATTCAGCACATACTAAGGAGGCAGGACATTAGTTAGGGCTCTCTCTGTGCCTACCTCAGGACAAGAAAGCAGAGCAGCTATTTCTTATTCATATTCCTTATTCTTCTGCCAGCTTGCATCACGTTCAAGACACTTCCTAAACCTTGGTCCTGTTCTTCCCACAGGCTGTGGAGCAAGGGCAGAGAAACTAGAACAACGTCTCGAAGGGGACCACAAGGTCCTGATGCTGGAAAAATCAAAGGCTGAGCCATCACATGCACAGGAAGATCTGGCAAGTGGCTAGAGAGATGTGGAAGATGAACTGCCAAGGAGGAAGTCATAGCTACCTCAGGGATGTCTGGAGAGGGAACCTACTTTATTTTTGTGCAGGATTCATGACAGATCCAAGGGGAAAGTCCTGGGAAAGAAGTTAGGCAACTCCCTGCTTCTCATGTATCAGCTGAACTACCCCTTCCTAACTGCTTTGTTGTCATCTGCAGTGATCTCAGCATCGAGGCCACTGCTGTCTGATCTTACACCTACTGATCAGAAACTTGAGTACCCTAACATGTGACTTCTACCACTCATTAGGATTTAATGATGCAATTATTAAAATCGTCCTAAAAGACTCCAGTTTTATTTACATAGCTACAGAAAGTCTAGTAGAACCTCCTGAAAAATTCATCAGATTTGGACTCCAAGTGGATTTTATTCCAGGCGTGATGCTTTGGTGAGCAGTACCATCGCTTCTTAACCGGTGCCTATCAGCCCTAATGGCCAGGCAAGGCAATTAGTGCACAGGGGCTCCACATCTTTCATTACAGAGGATTCTGGGGGTTTAATTTGGGGATTAAACAATTTTTAAAAGGCTCCTTTGAAAGGGCTTGAGTAAGAGCCCTTCAAAATGAAAAATTATTTTCTTACCTAGTTCTGGATGAACTCCTCTGGTAAAAAGAATATTGTTTAATTTTCATTTTGAATTAAAGACCTGGAAAGCTGAGTAATACACAGGCTAATGCTGAGCTGAGCTGTGCTTCTGCTCCTCTGAGGGCCATAAAAATGTATTAAAACAGGAATTATTTTGTACACTGTGCTGTGTACAAAAATATACTTCAACACTGAATTCTCAGCAGGCTATAAAATGACTTCCAGGATAATGGAATTACAAAAGAATTTTAATTTCATTTTCAATCCTGTATCATTCATTACAAATTACTAGGAGAAGAAGGGTGGAAGATGACTAGTGACACTTGTGCTCTCCACATTCTGACTGGCCAACACAAAACCCAAATAATAAACAGGCAAGCCAATGACAATACATATCAGTACAGCAAGGGTTACTAGTAAATGCTTATTGTCATGAAAAGAAAGAAGAAAACCATCTATCCAAAGGCTAATGTCTCTGACAGTTATGCTTCAGTGCTATTTTGAAGAAAAGATAAAAGAAAGAGAAGTTTCCAACAACAAAACTTTTCCTGTAATTTGCAGCGTTGAAGGGTGATTTTCTTTTTCCTCCTGGATCAACGTCCACAGCTGCGGTTTGAACCAAAATCACATGGATGTAGTTGAGGTTTAGCTTTCTTACTGAGAGTTATGCAGAGGGCTTGGAGGAATGAAGCAAAAACCACTGGTCTGATGTGAAGATTCACAGAATTACAGAATCACCGTGGCTGGAAATTACTTCCAGGGTCATCAAGTCCAGCACTCATCCTAACATGTCCTAACCCCTAGCCCATGGCCTCAAGGGCTGGATCCACTCGTTTTTTAAACACCTTCAGGGACTGTGACTCCACTGGGCAGCCTGTTCCAGCACCCAATCACTTTCTCAGGAAAGACTTTCTTCCTAAGATCCGATCTCAACCTCCTCTGATGCAACATGGGGCCATTTCCTCTCATCCTATCACTAGTTATTTGGGAGAAGAGACCAGCACCAGCCTCATTACAACCTCCTTTGAGGTAGCTGTGGAGAGCGACAAGGTGTCCTCTCAGCCTCCTCTTCTCTAGACTAAAGAACCCCAGCTCACTCAGCTGGTCATCACAGGACCTGTTTGCCAGAGCTCTCCCCAGCCTTGTTGCCCATCTCTAGACCCACTGCAGCCCGTCAATGTCCTTCTTATACTGTGGCCCCCAAACTGGATCCAGTACTCAAGGTGCAGTAGCACAAGTAGCACAGGGACAACATCACCCCCTTACTCCCGCTGGTTACACCGTTCCTGAAGAAGAAACGATGTTCTTCAAGAAGAATGAGTGCAGGGCTGGACCTACAAAACACTTAAACATTTAAACTTGAGATAAAGGGTGAAATATCTGGTAAATGACAAGAAGACCCTCAAAGGTCAAGGAATGGAAATCTCAAGAAATAGTGTCTCTAAGGGTAGCTTTTCTATCGGAGAAACAACAACAGTAAGTACCTAGATTATGATTAAGTGCTAATGACTGGTCACCAAAAAAAACCCCAACTGAAAAAACAAGCTCTAAAATTCCCTTGGAAACTACCTAAGGAGTTTCCCCGCACACGGATCGGGATCAAGCACATCTTGTTTAGCCTCAAGTTCAATGCAAAACACAACAGAGCTGATCAGTGCAGTTAACAAGGAATAGCCTTTAATTACCAAGATAATTAGGAGGTAGGACTGGTCTACACTCTTTCACTGGCAGGAAGGGGCCAAGATGAGTGGGACCAGATCATCTCACCATGCTTCCTTCAGCCACTCTCAGTCCTTGCCAAGCAATTGTTGAGCTTCTGTGAAGGACTCACATGGATTGACCATCACACTGGTCATTTTCTTCTTTAAGTGACTATCTGTGTGAGTAAAGCAGTTCATGACCTGCTTCTTAAAAGCTATGGGGTAACATCTAAGAAGGAGCACAACCAGAGGTCTTAACCTCATCTCAGCCCTGGACCATGCCCACATAAATCAGCCTATTTATGCCTCTCACAATTCTCCCATCACCCACTTGCCCCTCTCTCCAGCTGCAGTTTGTGCATCTTATCCAGTGGCTTGTTAACAAGGAAATTTATAAGGACAGGGGCTACGTGAGAATAGAGGCAATGAGAAATGAAACGGTGTGCTCGAGTCTGGAGAACCGGACAGAGTCTGAGCTTGCAGCTCCTCCGTGCCAGCATTTATTTTCCTTTAGAAAATAAAGAAACTCAACCAGAGACAGAGAGACAAGGGAGACAAGGGAAAATATAATGGAAATGTGTCTGGTTGTTCACTTCAGAAGAACAGCCACACTACTCGGTTCTGCAGTGATTTATACCTGTTTAGCAGATGTCTGCTCTAAGCCCCATGGGCCATGTGTGCCAACCTGTTCCCAAACAACCTGCGAAGATAAACCATGAGTGCTCCTCCAGCTGGGGACATGAGCCATATTTCATTGCTCGTGTAACACTACAGCACTCTGTATTTAACAGGTTCCCTTCCTTATTTTATTTAGTTTAGTACAACTTGTTAGCCTAACACAGTGGAATTTATGAGTCACGTTTATTTACGCCTCTCAAACGGCCCTATTGTGATGTAGGTGATGAATATTGAAAGAGAGGCGATTCCAGAGGCTGCTCAGGCGTCTGCGTGTCCCTGCCAAGTTCCACATTATATTTATCTCTCAGCTATCGCCCAAACACAGGCTCGGCTCGTGCTAAACACTCTTTCTGATTCCACAATATTTTCTTGCAGTTCCATCCATAAAGCACCAATTACAAATTGCCTCTGCCTTCCCATCACCTCTCTTTTGCCAGGTCTGCTTCCCCTTCCTTGTCCTGTCTTTGCTTCATTCACCTCAGCGTTGCCAAGCCTTACAAAACTCAAGCTGAAGTGCCCAGCCTTCAGCAGTAACTGCTATTTTCACCCCACTTTTTGCCAAGATCAGGTAAGTGGAGTAAGCATGGTACCCATGAATTTCAATGCCAAGTTACATCACCACGTCTAACAATGGCAGGGAGCCCCATTATTACTTGCAGAAAGCCACAAGAAAGTAAGAAAGGAGTGTTTTCTCACACCAGTGATGAATAAAATCTTAACATCCACAGCTAACTTGCAGTTTGACTCTTCCATGAGCACTTGTAATATAATTGTTTTGGTCTCTGGAATATACCCTCCATGTTGTTTTCTCACCTCAAAAAAAGCTGCCTCCTTCACAGAGAGATTCATTTAGTTTCATTTCAAGGCTCCCCAAGGTTCTTTAAATTACAGATAAATGCTCCCCTGGGAGAGCTAACAACTGCCAAAGAAAAATGAAGGTCACCTACGGGTTTGTGGCTCACAACTAACTCGCACTAGTCCGTAACTTGGAGGCAGGTACCTCTTTTAAGCATGAGCATAGGTTGGATATCAGGATACTCATTAATGACTTGGATGGATGAAGGATTAGGGTGCACTGGCAGCAAGTTTGCTGATGACAAAAAGCTGGGCGGTGTCACTGACGCCCCAGCAGGCTGTGCTGCCATTCAGCAAGAACTGGACAGGCTGGAGAGCTGGGCAGAGAGAAATTTAATGAACTATAACAAGGGCAAGTGTAGAATCTTGCATCTGGGCAAGAACAACCCCATGTACCAGTATAGGTTGGGGACTGACCTGTTGGAGAGCAGTGTAGGAGAAAGGGACCTGGGGGTGCTGGTGGACAGCAGGATGACCATGAGCCAGCAGCGTCCTCTTGTGGCCAAGAAGGCCAACAGCATCCTCGGGTGGATCAGAAGGTGGGTGGTTAGCAGATCAAGAGAGGTTCTTCTCCCCCTCTACTCTGCCCCGGTGAGACCACAGCTGGAGTATTGCGTCCTGTTCTGGGCCCCCCCAGTTCAAGAGGGATGTGGAGCAGCTGGAGGGAGTCCAGTGTAGGGCAACGAGGATGACGAAGGAGGTGGAGCAACAAGGATGATGGAGGTGGAGCACCTCCCTTATGAGGAGAGGCTGAGGGAGCTGGGTCTCTTGAGTTTGGAGAAGAGAAGACTGAGGGGTGATGTCATTAATGTCTACAAATATTTGAGGGGTGGGTGTCAGGAGGATGGAGCTGGGCTATTCTCGGTGTCATGTAGTGATAGGACAAGGGGCAATGGTTGTAAGCTGGAACACAGGAGGATCCATATAAATATGAGAAGGAACTTGTTCCCGGTGAGGGTGACAGAGCACCAGAATGCGTTGCCCAGGGAGGTTGTGGAGTCTTCACTGGAGACGTTTAAGACCCACCTGGATGTGTTCCTGTGTGACTGCATCTAGGTGATCTTGCTGTGGCAGGGGGATTAGACTAGATGATCTTTTAAGGTTCTTTCCAATGCCTAATGATTCTATTTTTCTATGATTCTATGATTAAACAGATCAAGCTCTTTGTTATTGACCTGATGGGAATGTCAAGCACTGGTGGGTATTTCTGTCAAAGAGGTCTTCATCTTCAGATGGGTTCAGGTGTAAATGAACACCTGGCCTGGCTGTCAAAGGGATGCAGTGGGGAACGCCTTGCAACTGAGAAGCCAGTGGCCTGGGGAAAAAACAACTGGTGTGACATAAATATTAGAGTTAGCATTTAAGGAGGACTTTTCTGTAGAAGCCATGCTGAAAGCTAAGTGCCCGGCAATCTGCTGCGACACAAGGAATGCTATTCACCTTTGCGTAGGTCTGGTGCACGTACCCAACTACTGACACCTGTACTTACACGGGATAGTAATGACCCACTGCTCCAGCCAGATTTTAATGACTTGTAATATGAACATTCTCACTTCTTCTCACTTTGATGAAGATGTGAATCATCGCTCCTTTAAAAAGGTGATGTTTGATTTTCAGATCTGAAGCTTCATGTTTCCTGTCATCTTGAGTAGATATTAGGAGTGGTTCAGATTCAATTCGTACTTTGACATTCTTGATAGAACTCATAAGCTTTTAGTTGAAAAGCCACTATAAAAAAATTAATTTGTTCTGCATTCAGAAGAATCTAATGAGGTTCAACAGGAGTAAGTCTGGGGTCCTGCACATGGAGAGGAACAAGCTCATCCATCAGCATTGGTTCAGAGTAACCTGTTGGAGAATAGTCCTGGGGAGAAAGATCTTAGAGTCCTGGCAGGCAGGAAGCTGACAGTGAGCCCCTATGGACAAGAAGACCAGTGGGATTCTGAGGTTCATTAAGAAATATGTGGCCAGTAGATGTAAAGAGGTTATTCTCCCCCTCCATCTGCCCTGGTGAGGACACATCTGGAGTACTGTGTCCAGTTCTGGGCTCCCAAGTTCAAGAGAGACAGGCAACTAATGGAAAGAGCCATCAAAAGGCAATGGAGATGACTGGGTACCTGGAGCATCTCTCCTGTGAGGAAAGGTTGCAGAATCACACAGAATCACAGGACATTAGGGACTAGAAGGGACCTCGAAAGATCATCCAGTCCAATCCCCCCACCACAGCAGGATCACCTAGACCAAGCCACAGGAATGGTCATGTTTTTGCCTCAGATACGGTCTCATTAGTATGCAAAAGACAAAAGCACTTACTATTTTTAATTGATACTGCTCTCTTTGTACAGCCAAGACTTACGTTATCCCTGCACACTGTGAGCAGAGATACAACTGTTTGTATTCATGGCCACCAGACACTTTCCAGTGTTACTGCATTCCTGGATAGTCTCTCATTCCGGACTAGTGGCATCCACATGTTTTTAAATGTATGACCATGAGCACTTGGAGCTACAGCTCACTCGCAGTTCACAGGTCAGAAGACTAAGAGACAAAAATTCATCTTCCATTGAAACTAAATGCTTTCCCCTGGAAAAAGTCCAGTTATTCATTGATTTCTCTCTTGTATTGAATCTAAATAAGCACTAATTTCAGTATAATTCACATGGATCAACTTCATATCAAATCCATGATGTCACACTCTCCTTAGGATGTGTTCTCTTCCAAGAATTTTACTTATGCCCCAGTCCTATGAGCCAGGCTCCTGAATTATTACATCCTACCATCATGCAGTATCTAGCAAATTGCCAGACTGCACTCAAACCCTCTTCGCTCTCTACTATTTGAAGGGGTTTTTGTCTTGTCTCCACTAAAGCCTTTTTATCTGTAATATTAATTTTACAGCAGATTAGGACTTCTTGGCCTTGTTAATGGGAATGCTGTGTTAAACCATGATGCCTCCTATCATGGAATCACAGAATTATATGGCTGAGGGCTGTGCTGCCATCCAGAGAGACCTGGACAGACTGGAGGGCTGGGCACAGAGAAACCAGATGAGGTTCAACAGGGACAAGTGCAGAGTCCTGCATCTGGGGAGGAATAACAAACTCCACCAGTACAGGCTGGGAGGTGATCTACTGGAAAGCAGTCCTGTGGAGAGGGACCTGGGGGTCCTGGTGGACAACAGGTTAACCATGGCACAGCAATGTGCCCTGGTGGCCAAGAAGGCCAATGGGATCCTGGGGTGTATTAGGAGGAGTGTGTCCAGCAGATCGAGGGAAGTTCTTCTCCCCCTCTACTCTGCCCTGGTGAGGCCTCATCTTGAGTACTGTGTTCAGTTTTGGGCCCCCCAGTTTAAGAGGGACAGGGATCTGCTGGAGAGGGTCCAGCAGAGGGCTATGAGGATGATTAGGGGACAGGAGGGCATGGCTTATGAGGAGAGGCTGAGGGACTTGGGGCTTTTTAGTCTGGAGAAGAGAAGACTTAGGGGAGATTTGATCAATGTTTATAAGTACCTGAAGGCTGGCCAGGAGGGGGGGGACAGGCTCTTTTCACTTGCTCCCTGTGATAGGACAAGGAGCAATGGGTGTAAGTTGCAGCAGAGGAGGTTCCGCCTCAACACAAGGGGGAACTTCTTTACTGTGAGGGTCACAGAGCACTGGAACAGACTCCCCAGGGAGGTCGTGGAGTCTCCTTCTCTGGGGACTTTCAAGGCCGCCTGGATGTGTTCCTCTGTGATCTGTGTGAGCTAGTTTTGTCCTGCTCCGGCAGGGGGGTTGGACTCGATGATCTCTTTGGGTCCCTTCCAACCCCTAACATCCTATGATCCTATGATCCTATGAATTATTGAGGCTAGAAAAGACATCTAGGGTCACCCAGCCCAGCCTCAGAGGTCTTTTCTAGTCTGTCTTGGAACACCTCCAGGGATGGGGACTCCGCCACCTCCTTTGGGCAGTTCAATCATCCTTTCCATGAGGAAGTGCCTCCTAATAGCCAATCTAACCCTCCCTACACTTCACCTCTGTCCTACAGGATATGATGTCTACAAAAGGCATGTTGATTGGTATTGTAACCATTCCTTAACTCATCACAGAATCACAGAACATTAGGGATAGGAAGGAACCTCAAAAGATCATCTAGTCCAATCTCTATGCCAGAGGAGGGTCACCTAGACCAAGTCACACAGGAACACATCCAGGCGGGTTTTAAACATCTCCAGTGAAGGAGACTCCACAAACAGACCATGGTCCATATTAGTTTTACCAAGACTGATTTCTGAGGAGCAGAATACAGTTTCTCTGCTAATCCATCCAAAACCTCAACACACCTTCTAAGACTTCCACAGCATTAGAGGATTTCCTAAGCAGCAAATTCAATTGTTATAGGAGCATCTTGACCAAGTTCTTCCTGGATGAGAAAGTTCTCCAGTGTGAAAACAGCACATTTTAGTGCTGACTAAAATTATTTGTGTTTTCACAACCTCACGTGCATTTGTCTACTGAGGTCTGGAGTTCAGTAGGACCAGAGAAGCTGCAGTGCTGTTAGATGCTACTTTTAAGCCGTACACAGGATATTAATCTCAGCAAAAGGCCAATTGTTTCACAGCAATTCTACTTTTCCTGGCAGATACAGCAGCAAATGGGATTTCCTGGATCTTTATCCATAAAGACCTCTCCTGTCATTGTTGCTCCTGCTGATCAAAGTATCAGCTACCACAGCGAGACAGGAGGAGTTTTTATTCCCTCTGCCTTTGCCCACCCAGTAGTCTAGTCCCAGTTTTTCACTTCAATTAGGTTATCTTGCCTCCACACAATTTTGTCTACATCTCTGGGAAGCTGTGAACCACAGCTCATGGGGTAAAATAATTTTTAACACAAAGCTGCCCATTTTTTGCCCATTTTTTTTTACTTTATCAAAGACAACAAAGAGAAACAGAAAAATCTTCCACTCTTGAAATTAAAATAAAACAGATATTTTGGCTCTTTCTTTTTTTGGCTGCTTTAACCATTGTGACAGAAACTCTGTTCTTTAGGGTGGCAAAATGAAAACACAGGTCATACTGAGTAGGTCCTTATCTGCATAGGAAGGATAGAGTCTCTGTGAGCCAAGGATGACAGAAGCACTTTTGGCACAAAGCACCAAAGTGGGAAAAAGTGGGATTTCAAGACCACACACAAGCTTTACTGCTCCTGTGGTACTGACCTTTCCAAAAGTGTGTGGGTTTACCCTCTTGAATTCACAGAACCACAGGACATTAGGGATTGGAAGGGACCCCGAAAGATCATCTAGTCCAATCCCCCTGACACAGCAGGATCACCTAGACCAAGTCACACAGGAACACATCCAGGTGGGTTTTAAACGTCTCCAGTGAAGGAGACTCCACAACCCCCTGGGCAGCCCCTTCCAGTGCTCCGTTACCCTCACCATGAAGATGTTCCTTCTCACATTTCTGTGGAACCTTCTGTGTTCCAGCTTGCACCCATTGCCTCTTGTCTTATCATTAGATGAAACTGATTCGCTCGGCCCCCCTACTTTTATTTGCAGTCATCTGTGAGGGGAAGAGCAGGAAACAGAAGGGAAGCACTGCTCTCATCTCTAGCAGAGTGAAGCCCATTTGTAGTAGCTGGGCACTTATCGTGCACTTGAATTCAAGGTGTCGCTCTGAGAGCCCTCGTGTGAGAGCCCTGTGGTGGTACCCTGCCTCAGTACAATGCTCCTCTCTCTTTCTGGGTAAATATGAAGCAGAATCCAAATGGAAACCTCAAAGTCTATTGAGATCATCCAACACCAGGAGAGGTGTTTCCCTTCTCTAAGTGGACACAACAACAGGCACCAATATAGACAAGAACTTAAGTGACCCGTATCCATCTCCAATACCCAGATCAGCACATTAATATCAGAAAGACCAGAAAATATCTTGGTGGGAAAACAAAGAGATGGCTCTAAGTGGTAAATGTTCAGCAGAGAATGTGGTAATGGCCTCAGCCATGCAGTTTTCATTACTTTTAATAGGAATCAGATGGCTAAGCCCCTGTGCTAAAGATGTCCTTCTAAATAGATGTCGGCACGAGTGCCAAGCACAAAGCATCAAAGTAGCATAAATGACCAATGAGGAAGATGCAAACACTGAAGACATTTACTGAAGGCATCAGGAAAGGTTACAGAAGGACTTAGGAGAACTGGGGCAAAATTGTACTGAGTCATTTGCTGGAAGCAGTTTTTGTCTAAATTGGATGAGGCTTTAGAGAACAAAGTGTGCGCTGGCTGAGAGCACGAGTCTTCGAAGGTAGGGGGAAAGCTGGGCTTCTCCAGAAGCCTCAAGGAGAATAGGGGCAGACTGTGAGAGGGTCACACAGGGTACACTTACAGAAACTTTACTTGCTGCCTAGCAAACTCCACACAGCTGCAGGACAGCAAATGGAATGGCTGCAGCTGCTGGGTTTATTACTGATTTGCTACCCGGTTTACTGGCCTCAGCTTCCTCAGAAGATGGGGATAGAAGAATAGCTACTCTCCACAAGAACATGATGCAAATATATATTGCAACAGAAAGAGCAGCCAGATGTTGGAACAGGCTGCCCAGGGACGGGATTGAGTCACCATCCCCGACGTGATGTCGGAGGATCTGGTTTAGGAGTGAACTTTGTAGAGTAGGGTTAATGGTTGGACTCAATGATCTCAAGGGTCTTTTCCGGCCTGAATGGTTCTGTGATTCTGTGATATATGGAAAGGTTATAGCCTGGGGTTCTGTGATATATGGAAAGGTTATAGCCTGGATGTGTTCCTGTGCAACTTGGTCTGGGTGATCCTGCTGTGGCGGGGGGATTGGACTGGATGATCTTTTGAGGTCCCTTCCAATCCCTAATGACTCTATGATTCTGTGATTAGTATGATATTAATGTTAATATCATAACTAAGCCCAGGAGGCTGTGAAAGGCATTTACATAACTGAAAAAGATCAAAAAATGGTTTGAAGAATAAGGACTACTCAGTTGCCATGACAAGCAAAGTGAGAAATCAGTGCCAAAGTCTGGACATTTATTGACTAACACACACAAAAGGAAAAGAATCAAAACAAATAGCCTTCTGAAACCGAAATAGAGCTTCTGCACGAAGGAAAAAGAATAATCAAACTGTATCAAAACCCTTCTTTCAGAGACAGAGTTTTGGATGCACTCTGTGATTCTGTCAAGTAATCTTTCTTCATCAGGATGAAAGAGTTACTTGTGCTGCTCAGGTATGAGCTGTGAATGATAGTTTCTTTCCCTGCCTTTGAGAAAAAAGGCAGACAAGGTTACAAAAGGGAAAAAAGGTACATAAAGGTGGAGGAAATATGGCTTTTATTGATGTTCTCAGGCTCCATGGCAGCTGCTGAGCTATAAACACGCCATTCTGAGGTGGCAAAGACAGTGGTGATGCCCTTCCTTTGAACTTTGTCTTGTTGATATCACTTGAGTAGGCTGACCAGGATGCTCTACTTGCCCAGCCAGACTTAAGCAGGCCATTTGGTCTTGCCTTTGGGATGCCATGAAAGGACAGAAGGGGTGTTGGCACACTTGAACATGTCATGGGACAAAGCCTGTTCTGGTGCTGCAGCAAATTCATCACCCAGTCTGCAGGCATCCCTGTGTGCACAGGGTCATTCTCAGTCACAAAAGGAGGCCACTGCTCTGGTGATGAGATCAAGCACGTTCCCGTGTGTGAACACCAGCTCTCTTTTTGCACTGGGCTGCTGACAAATGGCATGATGCAGTGCAAGTCCATATTCCTTCTCCCCACCCCTCACCAAAACGAGGTGAACACATCTGTATTCCCTACTATGGACAGCACCACCCCTGTGTTACCCCTTTAGTCCAGGAACTGTCCAGGAGACACCTGCCAATGCACCCACTACAGCAGCCTGTCTTCTGCTCTGGAGGCCAGAACACTCTCAAGAGTGTAGAATATCTGATTCCAACCCCTAAACCTCTTCAATTCAGATGTCACTCTTGCTTAGGTAGTGCTGTAGCCATGGGGCATCGCACAGAAGGTGCATGACTCTTCTAGAAGCTGTAGCCATGGGGCATCGCACAGAAGGTGCATGACTCTTCTAGAAGCTGTAGCCATGGGGCATCGCACAGAAGGTGCATGACTCTTCTAGAAGCTGTAGCCATGGGGCATCGCACAGAAGGTGCATGGCTCTTCTAGAAGCTGTAGCCATGGGGCATCGCACAGAAGGTGCATGGCTCTTCTAGAAACTGTAGCCATGGGGCATCGTGCAGAAGTTGCATGGCTCTTCTAGAAGCTGTAGCCATGGGGCATCGTGCAGAAGGTGCACGACTCTTCTAGAAGCTGTAGCCATGGGCCATCACAGAATCAGAATCACAGAATGTTACAGGTTGGAAGGGACCTCATAAGATCATCTAAGTCCAACCCCCTTCTGCTGGAACAGGGTAAGCCTACAGTACTGGCTCAAGACATCTTGCATGGGGCTTGAACTCATGACCCCGGGAATTGAAAGTCCCATGCTCTACCAACTGAACCAACAAGGTGCTCCAGAAGATGCACGGCTCTTCTAGAAGCTGTAGCCATGGGGCATCACCCAGAAGGTGCACAGCTCTTCTAGAAGCTGTAGCCATGGGACATCCCACAGAAGAAGCCCGGCTCTTCTAGGGAAGGAAAGGAGCCAGTAAACACCTCGAAAAGGATGAGTCAGTCCTACAGCTCAAAAGAATGTTTTCTTTCAACATCCCAGTTTTATGTAAGTGCCAGCTCTAGGGGCACTCCAAGAAAAGTGGGATTTCGGACACATTTCCCCTTTATGAATGTTGCCTTCTGGCTCCCACTTGCCCTGTAGCCCACTTCATTCACTGCACAGGCCATGGACGTTCACTTGGGCTCCACGCACTCCGCTGTCAAACCTGCCCAGCTTACTGACCCTGCGAGGCCCATGCTTCTCTGTGCATCTGGGTCTGAGTGTCCTTCCTTCCAATTCCCCCTCGGCTGAACAGTAAAAGCCATTTAACAGGCCAGTGAGCTTGGTCCTTTCAAGTCAGTCGGAAATGAGTTTCCCTCAGAAACCATTCTTCCCTTTTGTCCTCTCATCAGGATTTTGCAGTTATCCTTTTTCATTCCTAACTGTGGCTATTTAGAACTCGAGTCCTTTGTACTGATATGTCACTGCCACAAAAGTGGGCAGATTTGATTATCTTTCTGATCCTTGTGAGTAATCTCATTTCAAACTTTGACCTCCCACAGGCACCTGCTCCTTTTGACATCAAAGACAGCTCTTTATCAAGGAAGTAGCTTAGCCTTATGGCAAAATTATCGATTGCAGATGACTTATATGCTTTCCCTGCCGTGCTCTATCAAAAGCTGATCCTGTCTTTTGTTGTTTCTTTTGAAAATTATGTTGAATTTGTTACTGTCTCAAGCTGCTGTCTCTATGCTGGTTCATAACTTCTCAGTGATTGCCTCCATCCCTCTTCTTTTTGCACCCCTTCCTCTCCTGCACCATCACTTCACAGTGCCCCAAAGACAGCCAGAGGCATTAACCAGGTTCCCCCTGTTTTTAAAATCCAAACTTCAGAGCAAAGTGCAATTTGCCATCTTAAGACTCTGTCCATTCTGAGCAGACCTGCTTCCTGCTCTGTGCTCTGGAAAGCAGCCCAAGTGTAGGATAACTGAGGAGACTGATGGGTCATCTCATTAATGTTTATAAATACATGAGGGGTGGGTGTCAGGAGGATGGAGCCAGGCTCTGCTCAAGGGCAGGACAAGGGGCAGTGGGTGTCAGCTGGAACATAGGAGGTTCCACATCAATCTGAGAAGGAACTTCTTCACGGTGAGGGCGATGGAGCACTGGAAGGAGCTGTCCAGGGAGGTTGTGGAGTCTTCTTCCCTGGAGACTTTTAAAACCTGCCTGGATGCGTTCCTGTGCGACTTGTTCCAGGTGACCCTGCTCTGGCAAGGGGATTGGACTAGATGATCTGGCTTTTTTGCAGACATCTCAAGTCAAGGAGTATCTCACTGCCTACAGAAGATGCACCTAGCGACACGGGGACCCGTTTGTGACAACACTGGTAGCGTTGTGCTCGTGGCACTAAGCGGGCATTGCCGCATAGGCGCACAGTGAGCATCTAGCAGGCTCATCAAAGTCTTTAATCACAATTGACAAGCGCCCATTTTTTAGACAACGGGTCTAATTCATCGGACTGTGATCAGTTCCACTTCCCAGTAGAATTTTATTCTATTTTGGCCAGAATCCAGTCCTTCTTTTCTGCAGCTAATGATGCATTGAACGACCGTATCTGTTTACCAGCGCCAGCCTCCTACATCAAATAAAATGACTTATGCTGCCTTCAAGTATTCAACAATTTTCTGAGACTTGTCCTAAGAGGCAACAACACATTTGATACTGGAAGCCAAAACATTAAATAAGTACTTTATGTTCTGGCCTCAAGATCTTATTTTAAGCAGTCTGTCCTTCTGGCTTTAGGCAATCGCTCCTGACAGCCTCTCCCCTTTGGTGCCTTATTCTGTTCAATTTCACTTACAATGTTCCGCCTGCTCCCCAGGTATTAGGGAGAAAGTGATCGCTGAACACAAGGCCCTTCAAATCAAAGTTGAGCTGCAGAGCAAAACACAGGGAAAAGAAAACTAGGAACATTTTCTGCTTCTTTATATCAAAAAGCTCAAAAACGAGGTTTCTCCAGAGTTAGATCAAAACCATGTCTTGATGATTATTGGTTTCCAGTTGCAAGAATGGTTTGTTCCTGTGCAACTTGGTCTATGTGACCCTGCTGTGGACCTTTTGAGATCCTTCCAATCCCTAATGTTCTGTGATTCTGTGATTCTGTCTGTGTAGTGCCTGGGTGATGATGTTACACTGGATGAAACGTGAGAAACAGGAATATGATGAAGATTTAGCCTGTACCTCTAGTAAATCTGCGCTCCCTAGGAAGAACTACCTGCCTAGCTGGTGCCACCTGCTGAGAGGGATACTGAGAATCATAGAATCATAGAAGCATTAGGGATTGGAAGGGACCTTGAAAGATCATCTAGTCCAATCCCCCAACGGAGCAGGATCACCTAGACCAGGAACACATCCAGGAGGGTCTTAAACATCTCCAGTGAAGGAGACTCCACAACCTCCCTGGGCAGCCCGTTCCAGTGCTCCATCACCCTCACTGCAAAAAAGTTCCTTCTGATATTGATGTGGAACCTCCTATGTTCCAGCTGACACCCATTGCCCCTCGTCCTATCACTAGATGACATTGAGAAGAGCCTGGCTCCATCCTCCTGGCACCCACCCTTCAAATATTTATAGACATTAATGAAGTCACCCTTCAGTCTCCTCTTTTCCAAGCTCAAGAGACCCAGCTCCCTCAGCCTCTCCTTATAAGGGAGGTGCTCCACTTCCTTCATCATCACTCTACACTGGACTCTCTCCAGCAGCTCCACATTCCTCAAATCCTGTTAAACACACATAGAGCCCTCTGCATAAAACTATGAAGAATCTCATTCACTGGAGAAATAGAGGGTAAGTTCAGTCATAGAATCATGGAACTGTTCATCATCAAGTCCAACCATGAACCCAGCTGTCGCAAGCCCAACACTAAAGCACATCCTTAAGCACCAGATCTACAGGACATTTAAACACCTCCAAGGATGGTGATTTGATCCCCTCCCTAGGCAGCCTCTTCCAAGGTCTGATGGCCCTTTGTCACGGTTTAGCACCTAGTTAGCCCACGAAATCGTAATCTGCTCAACCGTGCAGACAGAAATGTCCTCCCACCCCCCAAAAGGGGGAAAAAGAGGTAAAACAAACACACGTCCGGAACTGGAATAAAAAAATTTCAACTTTATTAAAGATTTTATTAAACAGAAAAGGAAACCAGAACAAGATAAAACAAAACAAAGAAAAGGAAGAAGGAAAGGGGGGGGG